>JAGFPH010004936.1:5812-20977 GCA_018207615.1 Philaenus spumarius | reverse complement strand
ATATTTTAAATTATTGTTTTAATAATCATTCTGGTAAATATTTAAAATTCATTTTAGTAATCTATTTACACATAATTAGTATATTATCAAATAATATACTTGCATTTCAGAAAATGAAATAGATATACTTGCCCTATCCAATATGGAGGAAATCCATGTAAAGGAACTTATTTTTTAGTACATACCTTCCATTTAACTGATTTAACATTACTACATACAACTACACACAATTCATTCATATTATATCTTTTCAAGTAAAAATATAAGGCTCAAAGAAAGAAAATTAACAACCTAGCATAATTGTACGTCAGGCATTTCGCTAAAATATTTATTAATAACAACTACATCTTACAACAAATTAAGGATTTGTTAAACAAATATTTTAAAAGATTCAGTTTGGTTGTTTAGCTGTTTAAAAATGTGTGAATGAATTTTTAATGTGTATTAGTGGTTTTTAAGAAGTACTTTTCCATTAAAGCCTCAGTTGGACTGTCAATGGCATCAGTCAATTAACATGACTTGTTTTAGGAATTTTTACATTTGAAATGACAGAGCCTTATTTTATTATTTTGTAAATATTTGTATGTTCTCCAAAAACCTAACAATAGCACATACAAATATTTGGATAATGAATTATGATTACTTTTATCAGAACTAATTATTTTGATATTTGAAATAATTTATGTATTTAAAATAATTTACGATGTTTACGAGTATTGTTGATCAACCCTTGTTAACGAATTATTAAAACTAAGAATGTTTTTTATTAACAAAAAAGTTACTTCAAACTAGCTTAACTACTACTCAAGATAATAAATATCCATCTTCAGTGGGAAATGTCGCAGTAATTAATTAAATTAAAAGTAATGAACTCATTATCAAATACGGTAACTTTAAACATAGAATTTAGGTTAACATTTTAAAAAGTTGTAATTTAAAGCGTAAATTCTTTATTTTAAGATACAGTAAAAATGTTATGTCCTTAACTATGTAAATAACTACATACATTAATCTATGTATATTATATAATATATTTTATAGTTGTCTTACACTTAATTTTTATTTTTTCCAGAACTCTTACTATAGCCTAGCTCCTCCAACTGAAGGACCTCGACAGTTAGTATGCAGGCGAAAGCTTGTCGACAAATTTCGAAATAAAATATCGGAGTTAAGAAAAGCTGTTTCTGTTGTGACAAAAATAACTATTGTTACAATAAACATACTATATAGTAATTACAATCTTAACTAGTGTTAGAACTGTATTAGTATGAAGTTCACCACTACATCAACTAACCTTGCAAGGATGTCAGTTATACTAAAACACACAGAGCAATTACTCTTATGATTACAATAACTAATATGATTGTAATATTTTGTAGATGTATTACCTAATTTTATTATTTTTGTGACAATAACAACTAACTTACCAGTAAAGGAACACTACAATATTAAACACTCTACCTAATGTTATAACTACATTAATTTATATTCACTACTACATTAACTAGCCTTGCGACATAGTTAGTAGTGCCTTAATGTCATAGAAACATTAGGCTTACTGTTGAACATACATTTGCTGCTAAGTTAATAACATTGCTATAATATCAAGAGATCAACAGTAGCTTACTTTAACAGTAAAGTTAACTACACCCTGCTGACCCGTAAACAAATATTTCTTTTACCGCAACATTAATTGTGTTGCTGCAAGGATAGAGTTTTTTCAGTGTACTATTTTAGAAAAAACTTGGTAAAATGTCTTTTATTTAGTCAATAGCCATATCAGAAATTGAAATTCTCGGTAAAAGACTGTGAACCTTAACACATTTTATGTACCCTTTATCTAAAACTTTTCTTATACTGACTTTTCTTATACAAAAACTATTAAACACAAGCAAACTTATCCCGAGAACACAACACACAACACGGACGCTTGTTAGGGAATTATTCTGACGACACTCAAAAGTCACAAAACTAAACATCACAATGTCAACGTCAAAGCGACCAGCCACTTTTTCGTTTTGGACAATTCGCGAGAGGTAGCATGTACATGCTAAATCACCGCCGTGCGGCCGGTGTTCAGGTACCTCCGTTTAAATACCTTCCTCTTTCTGGGCGTCTTTCGACCTTGTGTTTGTGTGTGACGGCGTTTGTCAGTGTACAGCCATTGTTTGTATGTATTCCGTGTTGTTCTCTCATTTGGCATATTAAAAAAAAAAATTATAGTGAAATTAAATGAGTTATTCGATGATAAGTATTAATCTCTAAATGTGGTCCAAATTATATCATGTGTGGTGTTATTTTGATTACAATAATCTCATCAATATGTTATAAACTTTTCCATCCCGAAAAAGTTAATAATAAATAATATAAAAGTTTAGGCATTGCTGGTTTTTCGGCCACCTCGACTCTGAATCATCGATCTCTTATTTGTAGACGTTCGCACATCCCAACGCTCGTCGAACATCAAAGGCGTACCGCGAGGCTGGCAAAAGGGTGTCTGGTGCTTCCAAGTTGTCCCATTTCGATTCCAAGCTGAGGGAAAATGTGGGAGTCTGTACTGTAGTTGGCTCGCATAGTCGAAACGCACCTTAGTGTGGGGATATCTTGAGGTTTTTCGATCGGCGGAAGTAAAATTGTGAACCGAGTGTTGAATGAGTGTGATTGAGGGAGTGGATGGCGCAGTGCAACGTTAAAACAAAACGTAAAACAAATTTATTAAAAGCAGTACCGGAACGGCGTTCCAGCGCATTCCGTCACCAGTAAACCCGTTTATGAGGACAGGTTAACCGTAATTATACCATACAATTAAAACATACCTTTCATCTCTTTATACAGATTTCAAAGTAACTATTTGCTTCGAAGTTCCCATGACCCAATCATTAAACAAATTTATTCCGCTCTAGCATTAAGGGTTGCATACACAAATTCCAGATTCATGATTTTGGTAATATAGTTAGATTTGACATTTACAAAAATTTAGGACAGGCTCGATATTGTCTACTGGCGGATATGCTTTTTAGACTTTCAACCAATATTTTGTCCACCCCTTGTGCTAAGGGTTGTAGTTGTAAAAAAATTGCAGTTTACCTTTAACAAATTTCAATACGACCAATCCTTACTGCAAGGGGTGGCCAAAATAAGGTCACAAAAGAAAAAAACATTACTAACCGAGTAAATACAACACCCAATAAGATCATTGTTACATCTTCTAAATATTACAAAACATTAAGAATTATTGTATACAATTCCAACCTTAGTGCGAGAACCGAATAATTGTTTAATGCTTAGCTTGTGGGAGTAAAATGGACTTCGAAAGCTACCTGCGCCTGTAGTTCAAGCTGAAAAGATTTTTCTTATTCGTAATATAATAACACGAACTGTACCAAGTCGTTGTTTGAATTAGGTAAGTGGAAATTTATAAGTTAGTTTTAAATAGATTAGGAATGTCCGAATAGGCCTACTTGCACTTCCGTTATACCATAGATCATGAATAATAAAATAGATCATGCATGCATACGGGGGATGTGTGCCGAATAAAAGGTTATCCTTTTAAAATAGTGCATGATCGTGCCGCGAGGTAACGCTAGGGAGAAATCATTGGCAGCATTGGTGTTTCACACAGCCTCCGTCGTTTCGCCAATAGATAGCGCCACTATCGTCGAACTTTCAGTGGAACGAAATATTGCATTGGATCGGAGTTCTATTAGGTTATCCAAATACAATGGTTATACTTAGCAAAATACGGGGTGTTTCAAAAAGTAGCCTACTTTACAACTTTGAAAAATCATATTAATTTATTCAGAGATTGGGCATTGTATTGGGCATGCTTACACCAATATACAGAATAACATGGAAATATTATGTAAAACTTCCAAAGGACCAAAAATAAACGTCCTCGAGGAATTTCATTTATACAAGGCCAATATATTAAACCCAACGTCGCTGTTAAATGAAAAGACGCACTTCCAGTCTAATACTATTTTTGACAATATCAGATCTGAATTTACCCCTTCCACAACCCTAACCAAGATAACCACGATTAGTAATGACGCAAGGAAAGACCGACGTGCACGTGTGCGGATTTCCTAAACAATACCCAGACCTAATGAACTGTACCGAATTATTTGTGTTGCGTATACATATGTTTTTTTAAAAGTGTTTGTAGTAATAGACGAGCATTGTATAAATGCCATTTATCTTAAAGAATTGTGATTCAACAATGCCTGAACAATAGGCAAAACGCGCGTCATCACTTAAACGGTGACCAAAGAAAGGACAGCGAGCAGTAAACGCAAAACTAAGGTATTTATAATGAGAAGATTTATTACCAGTTTTATTGAAATGTTTAAGTCACTGACTACGGTTTAATAGAGACTCTCCTGATAACTATTTACCGTATTTATGAAAAAATTTGTTCAAACGGATCTGTCACTGAAGTGATATGTACTCAACTGTTGCCAAGCAGGAATAACTTCAAAGATCTAGAAAGCAGTAAGACGTATGAAACTGGAATTGTTCGTTCTGCAGTTTGGGTATATTTTCTAAAAACCTATGCATGAAGCCTTACCATATACAAATCGTTCAGGCTCTGAGTAATGCTAATAAACTAAACAAGAAAATGCAGAATATTCAAGAAAATATTTCAGATATTGGTGATGTACAGTGATATACGTGATCTAGGGCTCTGACACCCCAAGGGTGACATCGAACATAGTTATCGGTCCCTTCTTCTTAGATGGGGTTACAGTGAATGCAGGCAAATACTTGGACATGCTACATACCTAATCTATGGATAATCATTTTGATTTTGTATGTTTCTGACTATTTCCAAACAGAAAAGAGCTCTATGTCACTATGCTAACACTGGGCGGACATTTTAATAAATGAACAGTTTCAAATTTGATGAATTGGTCGAGCAGGACTACACTTTTAACCTGCACGATCTCCGAATTCAACCCCATGTGACCTATGGGGAATGTTAAAAGAGAAGGTATACAGCACAAAGGTAGGCAATTTAGGTCAACCAAGACAGAAGATTACAGAAGTTGAAAGTAGAGTATAGCCTGAAATGTGCAACGGAAGCAACATTCCATCGTTTTCAGAAGTGTGTCGATGACAATTGTAAATAGATCGAAAAGATATATCCGAAGAATCAGTATTTTTATAATATCTAACCTTCTTTCATATCTAAAATATTGTGCTGTACAAGTTAGGTTAAGTATATTCCGAAAAATAATAATAAAGATCGATTCACACACATCAGTCCCGTCACAGTTCAGTCACGTCTCAGTTAAAAAACATAGTCTTAGATCGATTTCCTGTTACGCCATCTACACTCATCCGGCTCAGTTCCGGCGCAGGTCCGTCAGTTTTGCTTCAGGCGTCCGTCGGTCATATTATACATTTGTTCCCACCGATATTTTGTGATTGATCGGACCTGACGGACGAGCCTGACGATATTTTACAGTCTTCTACTACGTAATTATCAAGATGAATGATGGTTATTTCACAATCCTTTTAGAACAGTAGCCTATTTGATTTTATGACTGTTTCAGTTTTGTTTAAATAACGTTAATTTAATTAAACTAATATAGACTTGTTTTACAGTTTAATATAATTAAGTTAAAAGCTAAATGGCTCCAAATAAAAAATAACAAATAATTATAAATAATTTTCAAAAACATTAACAAATAATTTTGTTATTGCCCTTATAAGCCACTAGTTATATATTAAATCTTTATTACTCAATTTATAGCAAATTAAATAAATAAATAAATGTTATATTACAGTATTAATAAATTTATATTTTTTTATAAATACATTTTTATAATACATAATTTTATATAATAATAGTTTTATAATACATTTTATTTTATATTATAAATAAATAAATATTATATTTAGGCTAATAATAAATAAATTGTAAAATTATGAATCACATTCACATACATCGAACTGCAATTGACCGTGACTAGACTAAACTGAACTGTGGCATGACTGATATTATGACTGATGTGTGTGAAGCGACCTTCACACGGGAGCGTTATTATTATAGAATAAGTTCAAAAATAATAATTCTATAAGTAAGTTTTAGTACAATTTTCTGCCAATCCTAACGTAACACATTCACTTAAATTTGTCGACGCGTTTCGGAGTTCCTACATTATCGAGACCTATTTTAGTACTCGCTAGGTCTCAAGAAATAGGTCTCGATAATGGAGGAACTCCGAAACGCGTCGACAAATTCAAGAGAAAGTGTTACGTTAGGATTGGCAGAAAATTGTACTAAAACTTATTTCATGGATCCTAGCAGATATAATCTGTATAATAATTCTATAAGTATTAGCATTTTTTAAAGATGTCCTGTATATTGTATTGCTTGCAGGGGCACCCCAGGAATAGTCAAAGGGCATAGTTTAAATGAATCGAACGAGCCACGTTTATGGAATATGTGGTCAGAAAATTGAGTAAATATTCGACCATTAAAACCCATTTTCAGCTCTTGCCCAAAGGTTTCATAACGACCACTCGCCATATTCCGGCAGAGGTGTAAACGCATACAAGAAAATGCTCTAATACGTCATTGTCCAATTGTTTTTTCAAACAGAATATTAGGCCAATCGGTAGGGGTAATTTTAGACCAAAAGTTCCAGTAATTTACAATACGGCTGATTTTTTTTAATAAGTAGGCCTACATTAAAGTATGTAGATTAACATAAAAAAAGTTTACCAGTCTATCGATTTCCCAAAGTCGAAAAAAAATCGATTATCATTTTTTTCCCCGATTATTTTTAATATTTCCAAAAATGTACGAAACTAGAATAGATTAAAACTAACGTGGGTCCAGTACTCCCAAAATCGAGAAACCCATTGATAAGTCAAGTGGCTCTAGATCGGGTCATTTTCAAGATAACAAGCTGAGACTCAGCATATATGTTTAAAATATATATTTTAACTCCTATGTCAAGTTTCATTCGATATATTAAAATTCAACCAATTTAGAATGAGCTAACGCTTCATATATGAATGAGATTTCAACTTTTAGTGATTTCCCCTGCTGCAAAATACATACCTGCATTATCGAATTTTTCCAGACAAACCATTGCTCGGATGAAATAAATACATATGACCTTTTTTGTTGAAAAGGTATTTATGTATTTTTTATTTTTCTCTATCTTCATCCCAGCTCGAAATATTAAGGATAATCGAAAAAAAAATGATAATCGATTTTTTTTCGACTTTGGGAAATCGATAGACTGGTAAACTTTTTTTTATGTTAATCTACATACTTTAAGGTACTTATAAAAAAAATCAGCCGTATTGCAAATTACTGGTAGTTTTAACCTATACCGACTGGGCTATATAGAATTTACAAAATTATATAGTAATCGATTATACACAGAAAATAAAACACTTTAAACTTAAACTCAATTCACAACTTATTTAACTCAGGAAATATTAGACGTATCTTTTTAATGATATCGGACTGCTTTCGAACGTAAAAAAACACGACTGCCGCACTCCACTATTCGTACAACTTAACATCACTTACAAAAATACATGTATGAAAAACAGGAACGCACACAATTTTCGCTTTAAAATATTCTATACTACATATTTAAATACTTAATGTTTACCGTACAAAATACAAACTACGGATATTCGATATACAGCGGTGTTCACGATTCGATACATTGAATTAATCCGTTGTGTACAACAAAGGGCCCAAATATATTCGTTGCATCGATGTATTTAGAATCGATAAAATAAAAAAAAAGAAAGCAGTCGTGGGACAGCCATCAGAAGTGAAAACTGTCATGAATATAAATCGTTGGTTATATTGGTTTAATCTGAAATTTGAGAATTATTTTTACCTTGACCCATTTAAAATAAAATCTAAAAAATAACATAAAAATGATTGTCTATAGTCAAATAATAAATTAAAAAATACTAGCTGACCCGTGCGAAGCATTCGCATTCTAACTTACTTAAATCCCACTTAATTAAAGTAATAGGTGAATCCACAATGCTGTTTATAACCAAGCTTACAATTAATTAAAAATAGCAATGTAGTATGCAATTAATTACGGCAGCTCTCCAGCTGGGTATTGTTATCATCAGTGTTGCCAACGCCAGGAAAATATCCCTACAACTTACTTGATCTTACATCACTGTTACTTTCGGATTCTTTATTTCTTTTTTTTTTGTATTTTTTCGTATAATTGTATTTTGTATATTTTTCCGGTGTAGTGGTTAAGGAAAACTTTAAAATGATGCCTCATTCATGTAATTTGATGATGTATTGAGGAAGCTATGGCGAACCGACAAAAAAATGGTCTTGAGAAATAATATATGTGATAATTATTTTGGTTAGGGGTATACTGAAACAACGCGCGTTTCTTTAATGCATTTACATTCATTATCATATCAACCAAGATAGCTAATTTATCTATGTATATTTTAGAGGTACACTCAAATTTAACATAAGTTACAACATTAGGTTAGTTAATTCAAAAAATGTTGGTTTTAGGATAATGTTTGATGTTGTAGACAATTACCAAGAAATTATGATTTCAGTTTTTTCTAGATAACTCAGTTATGCTTTGACCTACAGAAACGAAAAAAGCCATTTTGTCTGACGTTAAAAACAAAATGTGTTGTCTCTTGTACACTTTTTGTTATGTTATCGGTTTTCAAGATATTCCACTTTAAACATTTGTAACTGCCGCCATTTTGAAAATTATTAAAATAAAATCGTGGTGCTTGGTACACTTGTAAACCGTAACATACACATCGCTTATATCAAACTTGAACTATCTTACCTATTTCTAGAGTTGCAATGAGTTTTTTGTAAAAAAAATATTCCTCCCCGGCGAGGAATCGAACGCCGGTCTCCCGCGTGACAGGCGGGGATACTGACCACTGTGCTACCGTTGACTGTGTTGGAATTGAGTTATTTAGTGCTATCTCTCTTTTGTAAACACAGAGGTTTGACGAATAATATCTGACGATCACGCGAGATCAGAGATTTTTACCCATCTGAAAAAGTGCCTAACGCGCCATAAGAAGTTTTCACTTCAAAAAACCTGAAGTTCTAACTTACAGTCTCTACTCAAAGTATGTTTTCACTTTGTAAGCCTTACGTATACACACGTCAAATCTATTTAACACTGAAATAAAAACACGCGAAGCTGCAATAGAATTTCTAGTAAAAGTTAAAAGCAGTTTTTAGCATTGTCATTTTTATTGACCTTGTTTTGTATTTTATTGATACTTTTTAGTTGATGTTTTCTTTGGGTGCGCGGCTGATTGTTATCCGAGGTGAAAAACGTAACAAACCAAGCAAATAATTTAATATACTCGAGTAGAGCTATTAATAATATAGAGTTGGCCTGTTGAGAGGTGCAGACAAAGGGCAGCATGGAAGAAGGAAGTAGAAGTCTTTAATAGCTTTGTCGGATCTACCCGACTTGTAATTGCTCTAAGCTCCCCCACAACATCTCAACAACACGGTGTAGAAGGAAGCGGCAAAATAAGGAGTGCATAATGAACGGGTAAAAACGGAGCCCTTAAAAAGAACGGCTCAAATACCGGTAAACAAAATAAAAGGTGAACATTATGAGTTTTCTCTGCAACACCGGATACAGATAGCACGATGGGATCGACAACACTTACGGGACCTCACTATGCGGTAAACCGTTTTTCTTCTTTTCCTTTAGTATAAAAGTACGCAAAACGAGTCTTTTAAAAGATTCGGATCACTTCGGTTCGTCCAAAAAAATTACCCGTTCATTCAGATCTCGTTCATTTCTGTCCGCGCACGCGCCTCTCTCTATTACATTTTAAAATTTAAGTATCTCTAAATAGGCCTACGCGAAAGGTACTTTTTTAATATGTTTTTTTTAACTAGAAAAAACTATGAAACATGTTTTATGTTTAAATAAACTAGTAGTTCTGTGAACAGTAGACCTCGCTCGTTGAAATAACAAATGTGGTTTTGAGCTTAGATTGAAAATAGTGTGCCAGCAAGGAAGTAAGCAGAAGGTTTAGCCAGTGAAACATTATTTTGCAATTCCCGCGATTCCGGGATTTCTAATTACCCTTTTTTTCTTTTCTTGAGCTTTAACTGCTAAAGATTTTCTTTTAGGGAGCAATGTGTTTTATGTAGGTTAATAATGCTTAAGGTAGCTACAAATATCGCGTTATTGAGGGAAACATAGAATTAAATATTTACATACTTAAATAACTAAAACTTAACAATGTATTTACAGTTCCATATCATATTCCAATATTAGAAATAATGAAAACAAACGATGTTAAAGCGGCCTAGTTTTGTTAGCAATCTTGTATTAGGAACATAAAAACTGGTGTTTTGAAAATAATAAATTTGAAATTGATAAATATTTGTATACAGTTCTATTTAAAACTAAATTACGAAATAGAAATTTGACATGTAATTCGAAATGTATTTTGTACATTTATGAAAAAAATTAGGCTACAACAAATTTTTACAACTTTTTATGTAGGCTTAAAGTTGAACTTTTTCATTTCGTTACTGAACATGCTTGTTTCTTGAGCTAATAACTTTGTTAATTTTACTTCAATCATCATTTTCAATCACTGTTGAATGAAAATCTAATTTGCTACTCGGAAAATTTTATTAGTTTTTAAATTCGACTTACGGTTAAGCCACAAACTGGCTTTGAAAAAAAAGCTTACACTGAGAGAAACGGTCCTGCCGCCATTTTTATTTTATTTAAGGGGTTAAAAATGAAAAATGGGAAAAAAACGTATATATACATAGCTTGGCCTAGGAATAAGGAACATTCATGCAAAAAATCGTCAAAATCGATCAAGGCGTTTGGTCGTAATCGTGAGACAGATAGACACACAGACGAAATGCCGAACGGTCAATGGAGACCTCGCTTCGCTCGGTCAATTATATTAAAAACAAATAGAACGAAAGAAATACAGTGCAAATTTATCTAAATGACTAAGCAATTTCATTAAAATTGAAACAACAGTGTTGTAATGTCACATCTAACCGTTGGTAAATTGCAATCCCTTACTGTAACAAGCGATTCGAGACAAATAAGCGAAAACACAGACTACAGACCCGAACGTTTCCGATCATTCTCGGGTCTTGCTTTACATATCAATCATGGATTTTTCGAATTTTAAACCAATCTCTATTCTTCTTTAAGTACATTATACCCTCTCCTCGTCATTTTATTTTTCTCAGTTTCCCTATAAATGTTTCACTGTGTGTTCTTTTCGATTTAAGTTTACAAATATTCTCATAAACGTTTAAATTAATTTAACATGGCTTAGTGAGTGGCCCTGACCTTCAAATAACCAAGATTCGTATTTTTCGGCTCACAATGTGGCCAGTTCATTATGAAAGAATCGTTCATGATCCACCAATTAGTACTTTAGACGATGTTCGAATAATGTTCCCTGGCCTCCCCTAACCGTAGGAACCCTGTAAGAAAGATGTACTCTGTGGGAGCGATTGGGAAGATATTGTCTTAAAATATAACTTGTTACATTTTTTTTTTAATTTGGCATGGACTGGACTTTTCTTAAACAAATTAGGACCTTTGACAAATACAACAAAAATTTAAAGAAAATTTTGGATTATGTTCCTTTGAGGATATTTTGTTTCTCTGCAAAAATTATTTTATCCTCCTGATGTTATGTAATCTGCATAGACATGGATAATGGGAACGAGTGTTCCATTTTAAAGTCATTTCATCTGCACAACAGGTCAGCTTGTTGCCAACTTGCAGAAGACTACAAAGCCAAGCTGAGAAAACGCATAGTATGGCTCTAGTCTAAAAAAAGAGGATGTTTCTCCTAAAAGCTAAACAGTGATGTTAGATGAAGGGAAATTTCCCGTTTCACAAAAAAAAATTACAAAATGTGATACTAACCTCTTACATTTTATAAAAGAAATATTACCATAGAAATGTTTTTATAAAATATGTCCCATTACACTATAAATAATTTTGTAAAATAACTTTTATAGAAGATCTTTGATAAAATATACGATATTACCCATCTGTAGGTGAGTTTTATATCAGCAAGGTATAAAAAATACACTCCACTAGAGATGGGAATTACCGTTAGATTGTAGTAATAGTCTGCAACGTTCCACGGCGTCTTGGTAATAGGTTGAAATAACGTATTAAATTTGTAACGTATTAATAGGTGGTGGGAAATTGCCGAGGTGTTATTTGATATAACGTTGCAGACGAAATTACTGAACTATTAATTTGGTAATATGATGTTGCGTTGCGGGCAAGTTATTGTTGACAGTTTTAGCAAGGTGTATTATTTATTAATTTAGTATTTCGTTGCAGTCGAGATTACTTAATGAAATGTTACCGCGATTTTCTCAAGTAATATTGTCTGCAGCGTTACTTGAATATTCCAAGAAACGCCTTTATTAACAAAATACATTAAAACAAACATTTTCAGAATGATTAGATACCTGTAAATAAATAAATATATAATATAAAAGTACCTAATAATAAGATTTAAACTTAGAGTAATTATTGATAACTCAAAATTTAAAAACGTCAAATTTTAAATACTCAAAATTAAAATAAACATTAAAAATATGTTATTCATTTAATGTAAGGGTTCCAAGCGAGATTACTTTATGTTAAAAAGTTACCAATATTCTCAAGTAATTTCTTCTGCTGTTTGCTGCTTTAAGTTAAATGTTTCAAAGAAAATCTTTACTAACAAAATGCAATTAAAATTGTCAAAATAATTAAATTTAAATAAATATATAATATATAAATTATGAGAAATCAAATGTAAACCTAGAGTAATTTTATTGATGACAAAAATTTGAAAAACATAATTTTACGTTAAAGTTTTAGACTAAATTAAATTGCACAGTGTCAATAATAATTGTTTAAATTCAACTATTCCCTAAGGCCTTGGAAAGGATAGTTCTATAAAGCAGTTTTATTTTTTTAAATATTTTATGTCAGCAGTAATTATTATGTCAATTTGCATTTCTGCATATAAACTACTATGTGTAATGGATTCTTTTATTAAATGAATACAGACATCGGGAAGGGCAAGAAATATTTCTTGGAATCTCACACCAAACATCCTGTTTATTCCGGTTTAATAATGTGTAGCCTGTGTGTAAGTTGATGCATCTGTTAATATTGTAACGTATTAACACAAGCGAAGAAAGTAATCTGCTGGCCGTTTTCTCAAAGGGTATTATTTTTGTCAAGGTATTATTTTTGTCAAGGTGTTATTTTTGTCAAGGTATTATTTTGTAATGTAACGTTAAAGATATGATTACTTGATGCAAGACTGGAATTAACACCTCTCTGGAACGTTCGTCAGTTTCCTTCCCTGCGTTATCGCTTGACGTTACAAAAATAATAGGGTGTCTTACGTAACGTATTAACGTGGTAATAGTCTGCAACGCATTAATAGTATTATTTTTCCTGTTACGTTAAATAACGCCCACCTCTACTCCACACGTGAAGAAACTTGTACTACCTTCATTTGATTAAACTCGAACTACTGTGCTTGGAGGGAAATTTTGGACTCAGGAGGGAAATTTAAGTCATTTGGAGGGAAATTTGTCTTTACGTTTCTAGCAACACTGAGCTCAGGTTTATTAAACATTAATACTGCGTGTACATAGATAAGAGTAGACGGAATCTACTTCTGTTAAATCATATTAAGCTCCGTTCTTACAAGTTCATAGTTTGTTCCCGAAGTATATAATAAAGGACAGAGTCATTAAGGAACACAGAACACCTGTTTTAAAATGAAGGACAACTCTTGACTCTGGAAGAACAATAACGCCTCGAGAGGCGAACACCCTTCACTCACAATACCTTGTTTTATACCTTACTCCGCACTAACTACAGTCTTTCCCTCCCTCTCCGACCTGACTTTTCACTTTCACTTTTACTAAAAATTAGGGTGGAAACTGAACAATTGCGCGTATATCACCAGCAGAGTGGTAATATTTAGTGATAACTCAGATCAAATAAACACATATTATACAGTTTGAACTGGTAAGTAAAATTACATGAATACAGTGCACGTACTACACAGGACGGTTTAAAATCGGACGGCAATCTCTCTATACGGTAGCTGAACCTACCTAACAGATAAAAATAAGAAAAAAGGTCCAGGAAACGCTTTGATTTCCGTCTGTAAGACATTTTGTTTTTCTACCGAAAGTTGATGATAACTTTAAAAATTAAAATTTAGAGTTTAAAGTTGGTAATATGTACTTTTTTTATAAGTTTTACCAGTTTACCAAGGCAAATGACTTTATTAAGTAAATTTTCAAAATGGCGCCCGCATACAATTTTGTACGATATGCCTTTAGTTGATGGAAAAAACACTAAAATTTATAAATCTTTCTATTATATACAAAATTCATGCAATTCCCGCAAAAACTCTGCCCTTACTGCCATGCGTTAGGATCCAGGTCACCACTACCCCCACCGATCCACTGCCTCTGTCCGAATCAATCGTAAGATATTTTTCTGTAATTTTCGTGAAGATATCAATAATAATCTGTTTGCATTTACTTCGCCGCGAGTTGTTGGTGAACAAAGCGAGAAGGAGCCGGATTCCTCTAGTAATTTGAAAGAAAGTTTAATCCTAGTTTTCAAAAAAATGTTATTTGCTCGTTTAAATATTTTTCTATTTCAAAACAGTTCAGCTGATCGTAAACGTTCAATGTTGGAACCATAATCAGCTTTTTACTCTAATACTCCTATTTAAAATAACTGATTTCCCATTTAAAAACAATTATTTGCATTTCTAATCTGTAGGTTATTTTATTTACAAGTAGGATTGAAATACTGTATCACGTTGATTTTTTTAACCTTTATTTATAAACCCTGTTAAATCACAAACTTATTCATTCGATTTACATTGTTAAATCATTAACTTTTTAATTTGATTCAGACATTTAATATGATTTACTATCTTAGCTTCGGTCATAGGTTAACCCTACAGTTTTGTTGAAAATAAATAATTATAAAAAGAAGTGAAGTGGCAGCAAGGGGGTTGGGGCGCTAACACGCTGTGATCTTCTCTCTATACAGATGTCTAACTGGAATATGACAAATGTAAAGAGTTTGAATCAATAACAAGCGTGATGTT
>JAGFPH010004935.1:83066-100266 GCA_018207615.1 Philaenus spumarius | reverse complement strand
CCCTGTGAGATAAAGACTTGCAAATTTAAACATAGCTCAGAACTAAATGATAATGTACTATAACTGGCTTATTTGTCTGTCTCTTTCTTAAACGTTTTTCAATTGATTTTAAACTACATTCCCTGCGAGATAGAGAGTTGCACATTTAAACATGGCTCAGAACTAGATGACAATATACTAATTATCTTTTTTGTTTGTCTGTCTGGTAACACTATTTCAATCGATTTTAAACTAACTGGTGAGCTAGAAACTTTAAACTTTAAACGAGGCTTAGAACAGTATACAAATAAAATATCAACTTATTTTTTTTGTATTTCTGTTTGTGTGTCTGTTCAGTTTTTGTTTTTTTTTCATGAACAGATTGATGTATTATTGGTATTTATATGTAACAATTATTTCTGCTTCAGATAAAATCTAGTGAAGAGAGACCGAAATTAAACTGATATTCGTCTCATTTCTCTTTCAAAATATCTTGAGGATTTTTTAAAATCTACTTCAAAAATACACACAAGACACAAATACACACATATTTGACCAAAAGGCGCAAAATAATTATTGAAATAAAAATTATTTGTTTATGTACCACATTTCTAAAAAGTGTCGAATAATTTCTGTTACTATCATTCAGATTATACAACCCCATACAGATTCCTAATTCCATAAATATTGTCCTAAAAAATTTTGATTGTGAATTTCTAATAGGTGAGCTATGACAAGACTTGTAAGTTTTAAAACGAAAAACGTAGGGCGCTTACAATAAACAATAGTAAAGGCGTGTTAAAAAGTAGCAGTATTTGCGAAATCTCACACAAGTGTTATTATTAATTGCAGTGCAGTAACTTTTTTTTACTAACTTAGGCTATTTAATTACTAATTATGCGTAATTTTTCTTGCAGTTTAAAGTATTGGGTGGACTCAGTTTCTACAACGAAGGCTCACAGATACACCGTGCGTGCCTTATAATTTAAACTTGTTCAGTTTTGACTATTTTGGTGAAAAATTGATTTCTAAAGATAATAGTTAACAATTTATTTGTTAATCTGCCATTTTTAAAATAACTAAAATTCAAACAATTTTAGATTAGCAACAACTAATGGAATAATAATTTTGGTCATCTGACTTTAAATATTTGAACCGTTGTTCGTTGAGAGATGTAAATCAAATAGCGGATTATTTTAGCATAGAATTTACTGCAGTGTGTACATTTAGGTTTCAGGATATTTTAAAATACATTATTTATCCAGTGTTATAGGCCTAGTGTTGATACAAAAATGATTTAGAGTTTATTGTAACGTATAACTAATTAATTCATGTTGGTATGGTTAGTAACTAACTTTGAATGTAATTAGTTATTCTTGTATAGCTTTCAACGTTTTACTGTATTTTTATTTGTTTAGCAATACAAAACAAACACACAATATAGATGTAGTATAATTGTACTAGAATATTTTAAAGTCGTGCTGTTAATAGTTTCCCCGGTTAAAGCACAACGAGGCAGATTAACACTTAGGAAAATGTTGAGATTAATGCCACGTCCAATCACATCAGTATAAAGGAAGTCTTGTTTCCGCAGTATATTATACTGGAGGTTACATTATTCGGTTATCTCAAAGAAATAATATTTAGTATTACATTATAAAAAAAGTTCAATGTATGAAAAACTTAGTCACAAAAAGCTATATTTATTCCCCTGCTAAAATAATAAAACGTACTATTATGCAATACATGCAGAAAAGATATTTATGTCCATAAGAACATGCATGAGTATATCTATATATATAAAATCCAAAACCCATTCACTCACTCACTGACTGACTGACTGATCACAGTATCTCAAAAACTATACCACCTAGGAACTTGAAATATGGTACACTTATTGGTCATAGACACTAGAGGCGCAATAAGAAAGGGTTTTAAAATATTTGACCTGTAAGGGTTTAAAACAACCCCTAAAACAATAAATATTGTTTGTTATATATCACAAAAATCCTACCTCCTAGGAACGTGAACATTGGTAGACGTATTTGTCATAGAGTCTAAAGGCGCACCAAGAAAGGATTTTAAAATATTTGGCCTGTAACGGTTTAAAACAACCCCTAAAACAATAAATATTGTTTGTTATATATGACAAAATCCTACCTTTTAGGAACGTGAACATTGGTAGACGTATTTGTCGTAGAATCTAGAGGCGCACTAAGAAAAGATTTTAAAATATTTTTGGCCTGTAAGGGTTGAAACATCCCATAAAACAATAATGTTGTTTTCTTCCTTTCCTTAAAGATGAAATTTTGTACACTCATTTTGTACAAAACAAATATGAAAATTAAATGAGTTTTACATTTTGTGACGTGCCGCTAGGGGTGAAAATGTGATAAAAACCCCTAAAAACAATAAATATTAATTTTAATACTTTTATTAAAACTAGAGAGCTGAAATTTTGTACATTTATTTCTTACACGATACATATAAAAAGTAAACCAGTTTTGCATTTCGTTACGTGCTGCTAGGGATGAAAATGTGATAGGAACCCTAGGAACAATAAATATACATTTTTATAGTTTCCTTAAAGCTAGAGAGCTGAAATATTTTGAATATTTCTTACAAGATACGCAACACAGCTAAATACACCAGTTTCACATTTTATCACGTTCTTTTAAGGGGTAGAAATGTAGTAACAAAAAATATTAATTGTTATACTTTCCCTTAAAGCTAGAAAGCTGAAATTTCGTACATTTATTTCTTACAAGATACATATACAAAAATAACCTGTTCGACATTTTACCACTTTTTGCTAAGGGGTGAACATTTAGCAACAACCCCGATAACTATAAATATTAATTTAATACCGTCAATGACCGTGAAATTTGGTACACATATTATTGCTCATATGCGTTAGAGGCGCACTATGGTAGGATTTTAAAATATGTTCACTTTAAGGGTTGATACATCCCCTAAAACAATAAATGTTCTTTGTTTACTTTCCTTAAACCTGACATTTCGTATATTTATTTCTTACAAAACACATATAACAAGTAAATGAGTTTTACATTTTGTTACGTGGTGAAAATGTGATAATAATCCCTAAAAGCAATAAATGTTTTTTGTTTATATTTTCCTTAAAGCTAGAGACCTGATATTTGGCACTTATTAATTTTAAGAAAATATTTTAGACGCAAGCTTATCAAAACTATCCCTATCTATGTATTCCCATATTAAAGACTTATCTAGGTGATCTGAAAACCTCCAGCTAAGACTGTGATTTACCAGTCTGTAGATTTAACGGTTTAAAAAGAATTCACTCTGAATTTTGCAACTCTTTATTGATTTAATTAATTCAGCACACATACCGTACGGGGGCGATTAACGATCAACCAGTGAATAATAAATACCAAACTAATTGAAAACACATGTTATAATTCACTTTCGTGAAATAATAGATTAAAGAAAATGAGTGAAAAATATGGCAATTAATTATGTATCATAGTGATGCAAAAAATTAATTCCCTTTAACGGGTATTCAGGTAAAAAAGCGAAGCACGGGTATTCAGCTAGTATATATTAAAAATATGAATGTTTATGGAAGAAAAAATAAGTGGCCATTCACATCCAGTAGGGATAACTAATATAAAAAGAAAAGAATACACATTTATTTACCAGCAAACAATTACATTTTAGCTTATATAAACAAACACAAACATGTAATTTACACATTTACAAAACGTTTAACAAACTAGTTTATTATTTACGGAAATGCCGAAAATTCTTACAATAAATCAAAAATAGTAAAAATAGGTAATTATTAAATATAAATATTGTTTACTTTTAATAGTAATAATTAGATTATATGTGTAGTGGTTTAAATGTTATATAATTCTTTATTAACGAGTTAAACTATCAAAAACATAAAAACAAGTTAATGCATACGTAAAATGGGAGATGGGTTGAATTGATTTACATTTAACATTACACATAAATTAATAGTGTTAATACCACAATCAATAACTTTTTCAAGTAATAACTCTTGACTATCTAAAATATATGTGTAAATTATTTGCTAACAATTAATTGCTTCATTATAATATTATGTACTCGTACAACTGTAAGTTGGTAATTGAATATGTGACATTTCAAAGAATTCTAAACTAATTAAATGAAATTTAATTTATTAGTATTACAAGACTACTATCAGGACATAACATTAGTAACACTATAATATATTTTCATTCATAGTAGTACTTTGTGATTTGCAAACGATTAATAGATATATCGGCAGGAAGAGTAATATAGGTTAGGAATATGTATCGATTTTATAGGCTCACACCTCGTAACAGGCAAATCAAACCAATAACTATAATACGATATCGTTATGTAAATTTGAAAGATATAACTTGTATAAAAGTTCTTAACTAAGCACTTTTAATTGTACATTTTAATTTAGTCTTACAAACTCTTTATATATTTTTACATTATGAAAGAATTGATTAATTACAACCAGAAGCTTTCATATGAGCTTTTGATACAACTGTGATTTGCCAACATGTTGTTGAATTCGTGGTTATGACGTATTAATACCACCAATTAGCAGTAGATTGGCCATTCCCTGAGGATATAGATCTCGTTTATATGCGGTCGCTCGTTTCAATAATGAAATTATCTAAATATATTCAAACAGTACCCTGTATTTAAACCACTAACTGCACGAAATGTTTTACATTAGCGAATTACATAATTTGTACGGTATTAATTTTCGGATTTATTTCATTACAATTAAACCTTCTACAAATTAGTATATGTGTTTTGTATACAGCTTACGTTTTTTGTAACATAGATCGTTTTCACCATATTTGTTAACGCTAAAGTCTGAAAAATAACGAATCAAAATTATTTGTAGCTTCTCGTTTGGAAACAAAAGTCACTTAAAATTTATGGTTTTCAAAATTAATGTATTCAAAGAAAATTATTTACCTGGGCCAGTCTCAAAACCCACAAGATGGAGATAAATGCCCACCCTACCACAACGAAACTTCGGGTGGGTTGTTACGCTTAAAACATTTCTGCCCCTTAAACTGATTTAACTTTTACCTCACTCACGGATGACAAAACTATTCTGGGTCACACAACATGTTTACGAGCTGATAATAAAAAATAAAATTATTCCACAACAAATTTAGTTTATTATTTTGCCAAGTAACGACTTTTACGATGCAGTCAGATTGATGAGTTAGTTATTAGTGTTAGCCAATTCAGTGCTATAGTTAGAGAATTTGATTTGTAGTAGATTGATAATTCTTTTAAAAAAATACATCCGAAACCCCTTTCTAAAAGTATGCCGATCATCCCTCGTGCAGCCAAGCAAGGTATCTGCTCTCTAAAGTAGTGCATTTTGAGTCTCATTAAAACGCTGATCGAGGTACTAGTTTGCAGTTGTAAGTTTTGAGAATATTTAATTTAAAAAGTAAACATTTTCAGTGTGACATTTTTATACATTTTAGAATTTCGTCATGCCAACGAGAAGTGTAATAATAACAATTTTTAAAAGGTTCAGTTATTTACAATTTATAATTTTGTAATGAAAGGATTGGGGCAAAAGACATTTCAGAATATATATCGACTACTCTAGCAGACACTTTCTTACTGTTTGAGACAGTAAAATTATAAGCGACACGCTTCAAACCTGGTGGAAATTCTCCTAAAACTGATGTTTGAAATTACATAAAATTAACATCTGTAAAGTATTATACCATACAAAAGTAGGCTATTTGGTTGTGGCTGATCATCGAATTACTTTCTATTATTTATATAAGCACACGTAGGCCATATAGCCGAGAAGTAAAGATTGTTTATCAACATTTCCGACTGAACAACGTTTCTGCTTGTTTGTTTGGTACCAAGAATGCTTCCTCAAGAGCAGCAAAATATCAATGCAAAATATCAATATCAAAATATCAAATATTTTTGATTGCAGGGCATATATTTCTGTATCACTAAATATTAATAATGAAATAATTATTATTCAAATGTTAGAGAATCGGTGGAATAAGTGATTTGTGTGTGGGGATAGAAGGAGGCACGATGTACAAATGTTATATTACGTTTTTTATAAATACAAGTTAACATATTTAGTCAAAGGACTATTCATACACCTATTGTTTGAAAATACACAAAAATAACCCCTAGTTGGACTATAAGTCGTTACCCAACCAAAATAATATTTTTTTACTTAAACTACTACTGTATTATTTGTTTTAAGTTGCACATGATTAGTGTATGCCTGTACTGCGATTTCCTACTAATTCCAGGAAGTTATTCATTATAATATTAATAACTTCTAAAATCATTTGATCTATCAATATGAAATAAAAATCAATTAAAAGATAATATTTGTATCTTTCTTTAAATTTTTAATAACGTATATAAATACACAATTTTAATAAATAGGAATATGGTTTTAAAATCCTTATAATTGTACACATTTACCGAGTTAAAATTCCCCGTCAGCATAGGTACATAGGGCCTACATAAAGTCTGTTGTTTTGAAATAGTACTTTTTTACATGATGTATTTCTGATGTGTATTTAATTAATCTGCCTGTGATTTTTTCAATGGGGCTTACTAGGGTAAAGTTATTTTAAGTATAGGGGAAACCAAAATGTGTATTCACTATTTCACAAACACACTATTTATTCCCCATCACTATTTATTCACTAAAACATTTCAGCTTCGTATTTTATATTTTCTGTGCAATTTCTAACTCTAAAACTTAAGTTTCTTTCCAAATAGAATTTTGTAACTTTGGAAGTTTCTAAGTATATATTGCATTAAAAGTCAAACTGAACGAATATCATTATCTCTTATCCGGTGTTCCTCCTTTACCTTTTGATCCAGGATTTAAGGGAACACGAGTTTGGAAAACTTAAGACACAGTAGCCCACATGGGGCATGGAATTGGATTAGAAATCTTTTCGCTTGCTTTAACGGTAAAACTTGGGTGTATGTGTCGCCATAAAAACTTTAGTTTGAACGTGGCCTGCGGCTTTCGATTTTACCGGACCCGATTTAACTTATTTACTGAACGTAATTGATTTGTTACATTATCTTCAGAACTAACGTATATGCAATTTTAATACAATTGGTTTTGCACAAGTTTCTATAAACATTTTGTTCTATTTGTCGGCTGCAGTACTTCGAAAAATGAAGAGGAATGCGTTTTCAGAAAATAAAATATCTGTAATCAGTCATCTAATCTATCACACCACAAACTGTAAAAGATATGTTCAAACTCATTATCTTACAATAATGTAAAAGATATCGTTTACAAATTTACAACTAATCTTTACAATTCCAGTTAAAACTTTCCGGTAAAGGATTATTAATTAATTATAATATTAACTCTGATGTTATCCTTCATCAACAATAACCCACATCAACTTGTTCCTAGAATACAGAAAATGTTTAGTTTAGTTATTAAAAAGCTCTTCTTGGAATAACCTAATGGATGTGTGACATGTAATCTCTCTTAAGTTGAAAAGCGTAAAACCAACGGGTAACGGATTAAGGGAGTGTTTTACTGCTAATAAAACCAATTGCACATTAATTACCATTGTTGTAACTTATATTTCCAGACGATCACTTACACTTCCAGCCTTACAACGACACTTACCAACCATACTCGTACAATTACACTATATAATAATTCATTAAATCATTAAAAGACGAAATAATTGTTAAGATACAAATGAATTTTAGTTTCCTAAAGTAGATAATGTTTACAATAAGGACTGGAAATAACAGGATAACACCATAACCTCTGTATTGCAATAGTCTACATATTTTGTTTATAATATACACTATAATCAAGGTTACACCCTTTTACAATCCATCAATCATAAATTTAGTTGCAACGTATATAGTTGGGGGCATATTGATACATAATATTTAATTTTGATTGTAAAGAAAAATATTACTACGTCTTTTTAAATATAAAACCGAGTTATTAAGTATATTTAAACTAACCATATGCCTTCAACGTACTTAACCCGCGATAACTCCCCTTATTACATGTTACATGATAACTCGCGTGGTGAGATTTTTTCTCACTCTACAAAATTGGTTAAAATAATACAAAAACACATGTATGCATACATTTTAATCACACACCAAATTCATTTTTACAGTCAACTAAAAAGAAATCTTACGATTTTTTAATAAAAACATTTTTTAAGTCGCAATAAAAAATATAAACTTTACATTATTATCTTTTTGCTACACTGAGACACTAATCTAAGTCTTCTTCACTCATGTAGCAGTTGTGGCAAGAAAATGTCTGTTTCTTAGTGAGCTCCTTGCACAATAGTTTTTTTACATGAACCACATTGATTTTGTTTGTATTGAATTTTCTTTGCATTGCAAAAGTTACATTTAGCTTTTGCTCCTTCTCGACGACAGAAGGTTTATGTCGATTTCACTCCCGCAGACTTTTCAATCATTTCACCCAAGGCAAGTGATAATAAATTTCGAATCGAAACTCATTGAAAGAATTCATAAGTGACAAAGTTAGGTCTTTGATAAATAATATTTTTTTTTTGGTTTCTTTGAAGTATTAAAACTAAATATAATGTGTCCATTTATTGTAGCTAGATTTAGAAGTCCACATAACACAGTAAGGTGCATTCCGGTTCTGCAACGTGACGCTTCTTTACATGTGTGATTTCTGGTGGTAGCTGAGTCTTGTTTTTTTTTTTTTTTTTTTTTAAGTGCCACAATAGTAGTTCTGTTATTACAGAATATGTCGTTTGCTAATGGCAACGATTTTTAATAGTTATCCGTGGTTAGATTGCTACCTCCATTCAATATTGGCTCTGAAACTCGTTTGACAACGCTGGCAACATCATCATCAACATGATAATGACCATTTGGTTGTTCGCCAGCATAGGTTTGCATTTTCACGGTAAAGTAGGTTTTTGAATCACACACAGCACAACATTTACTTTTTTTTTCAAACAGCCAAGTAGCAAAATATATAAATTGTCTTACACACTAAACAAAAGGACCGACTATTTCAAAAATATAATATTTACAAAATAAGATTAGCAGTAGGCCTACACTCACTAATTGTACAGCAGAACTTAGTAACAGTACATATATATACACTTACTAACAAGGAAAATAATATCAAAATACCAATTATTTACAAAAAAACTTACTAGATACTAACGGCATCACTCCCCCGAAAACTTATCTGAAGCAGTGACGCGGTTACCCGCGTGGTGAGAATAAGACTGACGGCGTGAGAGGGGGAACTTCTCGTCCTCCCCACGCCCCCAAAAATACCAAAGTTACAACGCAGATGCACGCATTCGTTTTCAGGTATGCCCATTAAAGAATACAAGGCGTCGTACGACTATATTTCAATTAGATACATAATTAAGTGAACAATTGCATATCGATGAAGTTCTTTTCTTACCACGAGAGTTACGGCGAGTTAAGCATTTTTACACACTAAAATATAAAGAAAACAACATAAGGAATTCATCCACAGAAGGAATCAAACTCTGCAACAACCAATCACAAGCGAGGAACTAGGGATGTCCCTGCAAACACATGTGTAAGTCAAACAAAAAGAAACCACGTCATTTTGAAAACGGTAAGCGTTACTCCATCAAACCAGCAAGTTTATAAAGTGTACTGTGTTTATATTTGAATGTTTTAACCTTTTTAAAATTGATAAATTCATTGAACAATCATCCAGAGATCAGTATCTTCTGACTTGTATAAGTGTTAGAACACTTGAACAATAAATAACGTTATAAACATTGCAAATAAATTAACTTAAAACCTTACTTTTATAAAACCGATGCCAACATGTTACCGAACTTTAATTCATCGAAATTACAAAAATCGTTATAAATAGAAAATGTGCTTATGGCAGCCGAGTGCCTACTCCGAGATTTATTAATTATAATTTAAACTTTTAAGAATATTCAAACACACAATAGACTGAGCTGAGACTTATGCAAAATCAATATCAAGTTATGATTTAATTTATGAACTGTATCAATAACATAAAATTCAAATCATTTATTTGTATAAGTACAGATTATCCTATACTCTAATACGAGCAATGTCTGTTTGTTTGTTTGTTTGTACGTATGTTACGAGCAATCTCTAGAACCAGCGGAAGGATTTTGCTGAAAGTCTGGAATTAGAGGCTTTTGGGTCTAAAAAGTCGATTGGTGAAATCCTCTACCTCAGGCAAACTAGTATTTTTTAAACAACTCATTTGAAATGAGTTGAATTGAAAATTTTTAACATTGGCTTATGGAGTTTAAAATCATTACATATGTTTATTGACTATAATAATAACAGTAAACAGCTGTTTCCTATAATATTTCCATTATCAGCTGATTTTAACACCAAACGTAACTAAAACATTATTTGTGTGCTGTTATTAACCGTTCTAAAACCCTTTTCACCAGTTTCTGCATTCTTTATATTTCTATAAAGGTAATATAATTTATCTAATGATTATAATTATTATTTGTTATTTCTAAAACACATAAACCAATTCAGTATGTGATTCGTATTTGCATACATTTTCCTTAAAAAAAGTACTGAGCTATGCTCGGTCGTCCAAGTACTAATTTCCTAAATATCAATAAATAATAATTCAATCGAATATTAATATAAGTATTCTCTATACTTCAGTGTATAGTTAAGAGTCCATAACACATATCAACCAATAGATTTATTTTACAAATTTAATTAATTCAAAATTAAATTAAAGTTATAAAAGTTACTTTATATAGGATTTAAAAAAAATATGATCGAGAGAAACAATAAAACATAACAAATAAAACAGCAAGTATACGTTTCAACTAAAGTTGCCATCCTCAGGTACGCATTGGCTACATTGATATAAAATGTTTATAAACTAAAATTACCCATATTTGTATATATTATTATTATTGGTCTTATGTTTTGGTATTGTAGGAAACTATAGTCTATCTTCTACATGCAATATTAGTACAGTAATAATACAATTTATAATGATTATTACTATCATTTATAAATCATTTAAACTATCATTTGGTTATACATTACATTTACTCGTCTCCCACTGAATTTAAATTTTAAAAACTTGAAATCTTTTTAAAATGTTACAGAACTAATAAAAAGAAAAGTTCCGTTATAGTCTTAGTTTCAGTCACTGAAAACTTAGCATTAATAATAAAAAAGGAATCATAAGAGCTCAAGAAGGACGATAATTTATTAATATACGTTACCTTAAACTTAAGTTTTCAAATTTTTTTAAATAAATTTCTACTTATAAATATTCCTTGAAACACCTCCAGCAGGCTCATTCATTAAAACCGTAAGTGCTGTTTCACTTTTGAATTACAGTTTAAATTTGTTTATATTTAAAGGTTCAATATGGCTTTTATTCTTGGTGCTGTTATCAGGGGTTGAGTGTGATGAGCGGTCTTCCATATGAATGAAGGATTTTATACATATTTATTTATAAAACGTTTTATGGTATCTAGAAGCCCAGTACTTCCGGTTATGATTGTCAAGGTAGTTGTATTAATTATAATTAAAGTCTTTACCAACTTTTTAAATAAATACAATATCATCTACTGGCCCAAATATAAACTGGTTCTAAACAGTAAACAAAAAAACAAAAATAAAGGGCTAACAGTATCAGAACTCTCAGTATCAGTTTGTGAATCAGTAGGTTCTCACAGTTTGAATTCTATAACGCGTGATATGTTAGAACGGCTATATTCAATGTAAAATTATATTTATTTTGTAATGTATATATTTATTACTTTTAATATATTGCCAATATGCCCAGAAACCCTTTTCTGAAGGATTATGTTAAATTTATTAATACAAATCATTAAACTGAAAATAAGATTCATATTCCAATAATAAATCTAATCTACATTCGAGGAACAGTCTACTATTTCTCGTTTTATTGACACAAACCTTATTCCCATACATAGAGCCAGTATAATTGCACATTCAATATTTGATTGTATTTGTCGCCAGGAATTGCAGCTTTACAATCCCACAGGAGCGCGCTCGTACAGTAATGGCGTTCACATTGTTTGTAACTGCAACATAAAATATATTTGAATTTGGTGAACATCATTAATCTTGTATTAATTGTTATTGTGTAATAGATGTTGTTTACATATAATTCTAGTTCTGAATTCATTTTATATTTAAATGTTTAGAGGATGGACGAAAGGAAAATCTAACCTCTTTAAATGTGATATTAAAAAAGCCAAACAATTTTTAATGCTAGAGTTAAGGAATATTACTTTTGAAATTCAGAGTACTGAAATCGTAAATAAAAATTTGATATTAAATTACAAAATCTAAAGTTTTAATCCAATTCAAAAGCTTTCACTATATGGTAGCAAATTATTCTCTTAAAAAACATTAACCTAGTTTAAAATGTATTTTACTGAACTAAATGATAACTTTTGTTTACTTTTATATGTTTATAGACATTTATATGTTGTCTGATGCTTTCTAATTTGTATTGAAAATTTCTTCTACAAGCTGAGGTTTCTCATACTATGTTATGCTTCATAAGGTTAATGGCTTGGGTAATTAAATAATTTTAATATTCTATGAGTACCTTTGCATGCTCAACGCATAATTACTGGTCATAGACTATTTGCAAAAACTGCAGGTGTCAAAATAAGACAAATCCTTGATTTTGGACCAATGATCTGTCGATTTACTAGGCTTGCTCTGTTCAAGTCGTAAGGGCTTGGTCTAATGTTTTCCGTTTTGAAACCAAGATCTTTTAAATACAATTTAAATCAAATCTAATACATGTAAGGTTTTTAAGGAAAAGTATTATTAGGTTTTCAGTAATTTAAATATAACATATTGTATAAACGGGATATTAAATACTTTGAATTTGGTACTATACGTCTGTGCCAAATTAGCACACATTTACGTGATATATGAAGTATAAAATTAATCATTCCAAGGTCCCATAAGGATAAAAATTCCGGAAGTACGAAATAATAATTTAGTCAGCGGTCGCTCTCTATCCGGTTATATTAATGGCAATGCATATGCATGAGTCCGTCACGCAGAGACTACGCTTTGCGAATTAGTTCCTGCCGAGTCAAGGGAATTTATATTATATTATATTCAAGGCTGTTAATTGTATGAATTTGGCAACATTTCTCAAGTTTACAAAAATTACGAAATTTATGTATGCTCTATTATAATAGCTGTTAAGGTGAATTAAAATAAAATTCAGTTAACTTTTGGTGTTGCACAAAATAATAATATGGTAAACCCCTTAATTTGTATTGTGTTTTAAGGGATTTTTGAATAGTTAGTATGACCATTACATTTAAAGATTATGGACAATTACTTTATGTAAATCTATACAATTGAAACGGCAGTAAATAGGCATTGCCAGGAAAAGAAACATCAATAATTGATTTTGAGTATGATCGTAAGATTTTGAGTGCATCATAATAGTAGTTTGCCTAATCTTGTTATTCGGGTTTTCTATTCTTCTCGAACACAGACTTAATATTTTATAAAATATACTAATTCAAATTCGGCAATTAATTAATTTATGTATTTCGTTTCATGATCGATATAAATTATAAACAATATATGTTTATTACACGTATTAATGATTATAGTTATTGATTATGTATTTTCATAATGGAAATAAACTGCCGTAAGAGAAACAATGATTAGAGTGCAATCTGGTGCTGATTTGTAGCATTAATGCGTGATAACCCCGTCGACAAAGCTTTGAATTACTGTTAGGTAATCTCTGTGTGCCGACTGACGATATGAAACAATTTCAAGCTTGGATTAGAATGTGTTAATTCATTTCAACACAATGCGTATACCACAATGAGTTTGTATTATAGTATGTTTATCATAATTCAGTATATATTCGTGCAATATATTATTTGTATAAAACAAATTCCAACTTTCCGTCTGTCCATTGGAGAACCACTGATACTTTTTTTGCAACGTTTTTACCAAATTTGGAAAATATTAAATCTCTCTAGGTTTTATTTTTTGTTTAATAAAATTGTATCTTTCATGTTTAAACAATACATGTCCAAGTATTATAACAAAATTTAGTTTTGGTACAACCCCAAGTGAAGTCACTGACACTTACTATAGTATTTCAATTTATTTGGCGCTGATACTACTTTGAAACGATGATTTATTTTTGTTTTAGTTGTAAGTATTCTTTGCTGCTGATATTTGAGTATTATTATTATTATTTAAATTTTAAGATTTAACATTAAATTGTCTGACTGGATTATATTAAATTAATAGTTAATTCAAGCCATCTGGAATATCTCTTCCTAATAGCTGTCTTATTTTTAATGTATGAAATGGCAAATTTTTAAGAAACCTCAAATTTATAACGTATAGAAAACAAAAGCGGTTACTACTATTTATTATTTTCAATTAATTTCACTCAACATTTAGTTTCTTGTCTTGTTTAAAATCAAATACCATTGGGTTACAATAATTTTTTTTATTTTAAGTAATAACACGTTATACATTTAGTTTAAAAAAATTTTACAAATTCACTTATTACAATAGTTTATTTTCATAATTGAAAATGTATAACAGTCCAGGCTGCTGAATCAGGGCGTTTCGTCTTATTCCACTTCCAAAATACAATGTTTTTCATAACACATCTAATCGATTGAGATTTGCAAAATTAGGTATACTAAGAGTAACCAATATAATCGGATTGTATTTTCATAACCATAAAGATTTCACATTTCTAAAAATGTAATTTAATATTTTAAAATTTAAGTAATGAACGAAAGTAATGTATTTGATCTTTCTGTGTGATCTCTCTATTGAAGATACTAGACAATGACTACATATCAATAAGACGAACAGTTTAAATGGGTAGAATTCAGCCCTGGAAAGTAGGTATAAAAGTTAGTTTATGCATCTCGTCGCTAGGAGCTCTCAGTGCGCGTTTTGCAGGCCGAGTGTGTGACAAGAATGGAAAGAGAAGGAGAGACAGAGAGATCCGACTGTCATGTGACCTTGAGCGCAGATTGTTGTGTCTCGGACAAGCTTTGGCAGCGTAACCCCAATTTGTCAATGCGATTCATTTCCCACATTGTGATAGCAGTGTACTAAATAAATACATTTTAGTTGGTTTTCTTTTCTAATGTTTTTTAAGTAATGTAAGTTTGTAAATATGGTTTTAGTATGTAATATGGTTTATAGTGTAAATACTGTTAGTGTGTAAAGTAAATAGCTGTTACATTTTGCAATGCAGTCCTGTTCAAAAAGTGGAGGATCTAAATGTTCCTATAAAAACTGCAACAATACATCTGTGAAAAATCCAGAATTATCATTTTTCAAGTTTCCAGTGAAAGACAAAGAAAGGTATGAATACATAAAGTTTTCTTTACTGTTGTGTTGTATTTGTGTGAGAATTAATTCTCGTAGAAGTCGTAGGGAATTAATCAACATAAGAATCAAAGACTTTGTGAAGTTTATTAAAATGTATTGACAGTTAATTTTTAATGGGAATATGTAATAACGAGGGTAAAAAGAGGGTTATTAAACAGGGTGCTTCATAACTCTTATCACATATTTTCTGAAATCGTTCTTATGTACAAAGTAAACACCAAATCACTGTTAATTTGTCTAAAATCGTTTCGGTTGTCCTACTGTGACCAAAATGTGTTTTTTGTTTAATGCATATCTAAAAAATTACTAAACGAAATAATACCAAATTTACACCAACCTTTTGTATTATAGTATTACCTAAATGGGAAAAAAGTTAAGTTGACGTGACTTCAATATTTTCAAAATGGCGACCGTTTAAAACATTCGAACGGAAATAACGAAATAACTAGCCCTTTCCCGAAAAAATGTCATCATCCAGTCTTCTTTTAGCAGTTATATTTGCCTTACTGTTTTTTTTTTTTTTAGTTTTGGATGTACTAGCACTGTTTGACATACTTCCATCATTAGGCCTAGGCTTATTGTGGTTAACCCTTCACTTTCAACGCTATTATTATACCTTTTAGTAAGCATGTTACCAGTGTCTTTCTTTTCCCAAAACGTTTTATATCAGGCATTTTGACAATAAAATCACTTCATAAAAAAAAATACAAAACACTTCAAACAATTTACCAAAATAATCGACTCACAACATAATAAAACTTTGTTTATTTCAGAAAGCAAATAAAAACATAATATACGGATTGCCTGTGACATTTTTGTAGGTGTAGTTTCTGTTAAAAAAATTGTTTATATAGTATGTATTTTGAAACTTTGGTTTTGTAGTGTTAAATGTTTTATGTTTGTTATTGACCATGTTTGTTTTATGTTTGTGTATTGTTATGCTCGTATATTGTTGTATTGCATTGACATGTCATCTGGCATTGGATATGTGTCCTGTATGTTCTGTATTGTGGCAATTAAATAAATAAAAAGTACCAGGAGACCGAGCTAAAGCTCGATTATAAGCATGGCTATGATTTCAATAATTATTGAACATTTAAAAATATACAAACAGTTAATTTAGGTTAGGCCTATAACATTAAACAACTAAATAAAGTGTATGTTTATTTAGCAGAAGTATTCGTTGCCATGGTAACTATAAATAGATACAACATTAGGCTTACCTCTAATAAAATACAGTTTAAAAGAAAACAGATGATTATTGTAATGGCATTGAAAACATTTGCATCAGCTGTGCTTCGTTTAAAAGAAAACAGATGATTATTGTAATGACATTGAAAACATTTGCATCAGCTGTGCTTTGTATTGTTTAAAATGGACAAATTTCACTTTTTAATTTAATAAAAAGACGTAGAAAACGAATTTTCCCAGACTGGTGACCATTTCCAATCGATTTCTCGTGGCCAAAAGCCCCATATAAAATCAAATAATCAAAAATCCTTAGACGGAGATTCCAGATCCATTTAGCAGACAGACAATTATCTCTCGCTTTAGAAGATAAGATAAAATGTAACTGTGCAAAATACAATAGTTTACAACTTTAAATTTAACATTTTCAGTATTGTTGAATTTTTATTGTCCAATCCTTGAGGAACATGTTGTTTGTTGTATTTCAACTTCTATTTCAGCTTAAGTATAACAGTACAAAATATAATATTTTATAACTTTAAGTATATTATTTCCAGTATTG
>JAGFPH010004935.1:72633-83056 GCA_018207615.1 Philaenus spumarius | reverse complement strand
TATTTTTATTGTCCAATCCTTGAGGAACATGTTGTTTGTTGTATTTCAACTTCTATTTCATCTTATGTATAACAGCACAAAATATAATATTTTATAACTGTAAGTATAATATTTCCAGTATGGTTGCATTTTTATTTTCCAATCCTTGAGAAACATGTTGTTTGTTGTATTAAAACTGTATTTCAACTTATGTATAACAGTGCAAAATATAATCTATACTAATATTATAAAGAGCCTAAAAAGAGGTAAAATTTGTTTGTATGTAGGGGGTCGGGGTAATCTCTAGAACTACTGAACCGATTAAAAAAATAGTTTTACTAATGAAAAGCTACACTATCCCTGTGTAACGTAGGCTAGAATGTTGATTGTTATACTTTCCTGCTAGAGAACTGAAAATTTGGCAATTATTAATTTTAAGTGTTTTATAGGAAATCAAATAAATAATAACATACGAAATTTACATAGTTACGTCTAATTGGTGAACTGGGGGGCAACAGCCCCTTCACAATAAAAATAAATTTTTATACTTCCCATGATTGACACCTTTGTTTTATAAGTGGTAATCTGTTTGCATTTGCTTCACCGCGGGGTTTGGTGAGCGAAGCGAGCAGGGGTTGATACTTCTAGTACTGTAGTTATAACTTTCTAAGTATAACATTTCCAGTATTGTTATATTTTTAATTTCAAATCCTTGAGGAACATGTTCTTTATTGTATTAAAACTGCACATTAATTTGAACCTTTATAAAACTTTCTAACAGACACTTTGTCTCTGACCAAAAATTAAAAAATCTTTCCTGCAGAGTGAAATTTGTATGTCATTATCAAAGTGAATTAAACATCAATGTTGTAATATTGATCAAAGAAATAAGAAACAGTTAATTTAATTAAACTTTGTTTACAGCATAGGAATCGTATGGTTCTTACCTACGAATCGTAAAAGTTTTATAATTTTACAGCTCTGCTAAGTGTATTAAATAGTAGGCCTAGTGTAATATTATAGCGTGGTTTTTACTTCACACTGCACAGCTCAGTTTTCGAGGAAAACGAATGCTCTAGCTCTCTCTCTCTCTCTCTCTCTCTCTTCCCCCCTCCCCCAGTCTCTTCTGCACTTCATTGAAATCCCACACTCGTTGGCAAAGATCGCGCTCAGCGTTCCTAACGGCGGGAAGCAAAAACACACTTTTATACCTGCTTTCCTGGGCTGAATTTTTAACATTGGAACTTTTCGTCTTATTGATATGTAGTCATTGTACTAGATGACACCAGATCACACCTACTGTATTGACTATGATTCTTTATTTATGTACATCCCTTACAACAAATTCCTCAAATCTAACATGGACCCATCAAAAATATATTTAATGTAAAAACTTGTAGGCTCGATATCTTTTAAGTGAAACAATAAAGTTAAAAAGTGGTTCAGTTAGGTTCCAAGCAGAAATGTAAATATTAGCGTTATAAAATATATCTAAATCCACTAACAAATATTTAAATATAATGTGTATTTATTACAATGTACGAACAGTAAAACGAACTTTCTGCTACTGAAATGATTCAGAATTATTCACACACCGTCTACAATGTTTTTTTTTTAAATAGTTTGAGCCAGAAACTTTGAAATATACATTTGACATTTGAAAAGTCTTATACAAATATTGTTTTCTAAGCGTCGATTATTTTAATAACTTAGTAATTATAGTTCAAATTTAAAAATATTCAAAACACACTGTTTTATTACAAACTTATCAGTTAAAGAAATTAAAAAAATATACAGATCATTATTAAGACCATACACTGTGGTACTTTGCTGGCCTTGTGCACACCTAATGAAAGACAGGATTGTTTTAATTAAATGTTGTGTTTGATAATCAGTTACGTAAGACATGCTTAAAGGTACAATATAGCATTTTAACAATTTGTGTCGTGCTAGTGTTGTTTATTGCTTGATGTTAACTGTCAGCTGAAGACGGTGTCAGCGAATCTGTGAAAAATTTTAACACAATAACATGGATTGATAAGACTTTCAAGGTATATATAATAATGTATTTTAAAAGATTTACTGATGGGAGAGTGGAATATTTGTTTTTGGTTTTCGGATTAGATGATAATACTACACGTAAACAAAAGCAATAAATTTAAATAGTATCACATTTGCTTTATAATAATAAACTATACAATAAATGCTCGAAATGCCCATCACCTTCTGGACATAAGCCAGAGTATGATTACTGAACATTTGGTTTTATTTGATTTGTCACAATAAATATAAAGCTTGTCTTATGTTTTTTTCTTTGAGTACCGGTATACATCTAACTAAAATTTCCAAATTATTTCCATAATGAATATGTCGAGATAGTTTAAACGACAAATTAAATAACTGAAGTTTGTTTAAGGTATTATTTATTGTTTCTGAAATCGTATTTACAACTCGTGTTACATTCTTTTACTTGGCTGTACTTTATTGTTTCTATTACTTTCTTGACTAATAACTTTCGACTGTTATTGCTCAACTTTGGACTCGATGATGTTATGCAATTTACTGAAACTACAACGAGACCAATAACAATTAAGTACGTAACATTCGTTTAAAAATAAAAAATAATCGGATAAAATAATTCATTTTTAAGTTTTGTTTGAATAAGAACATATTTTTTATTCTTAAAACTAAAGAGAAAACCTCAATTTGCCAAAATCTCAAATGTTAAGATTTAAATTGCTAATATCAAGTAAAGATCATAGACAATAGGTGGCATCTAGTTGTATTTGTTAATATTTAGAAAATGTAATATTTCGCGGTTTATGTAATTTGAATATTCTATGCTTATAACAATAACAAGTTTTTTTGTGATTTCAGGTATATGCTAATAATTGAGATTTCTGAAGAATACGCTACAATTATTTGTATAAAGCCGCATGAATAGTGACTTAAACTGAGAACAACACAATGTCTTTGGGATTTTAATTAAATAAATTTTCTCAACTGAATGCAAATCCGAACGAAAAGGTGCGAAGTATTTTCATGTGGGTAAAACTTCATCCCAAGCGCACGCATGTTGTATACCAATATTGTTGATTACACCAATCTAACTTTGTTCTTAATTACTTACATAGATTGTTCATAAAGTTTATATTCAGACAGAATGCGTTTTTTAGAAACTTAAAATGAATTTATTTCAGTGGTGGTTTATTATACGATGAAAATTTTCTTTTTTTTACTCCAGTTAAAGTAACTCAAACATACAATACTTGCAGGAGAAACCAAGCATTGGGGTTTTGTAAAACATTAATGCCTGAGGAAAGTTAAAACCTATTACGAAATGACTGATAAAAACAAAATATTTGCTTTTCAAGGTATTAAAAATTAAATCTTATACTATAATATCCACGAAACGATTTTCAACCGACGAACTTGTTTGAATCTAACCTACGTTACGATTCTTCTTTCAGACAAAAATTCGATGCGCAAAATTGATCTTATTCCCATATATCGAATATAAATCAAAACCTGAATATTTTATATTCAATAAATATCATGTCCCCCCCCCCAGATAAAAAAACTAAAATATCTTTGAGACTATTTACTATTAAATTTACCTTTTTTTGTTATTATCAAATCATATTTGAGATGTTCAAATACTGTAATTTATTTTTCGATAAAATCTTCGTAAAACTGCAGAATTCTTTAAGAAAGTGTTTTCTATTTTATAACGCACCCTTAATGAATCGGAATTCATTGACAGGCTATTTTTCCAGAACCAATAAATAACACTTGGCATTTTATAAAGTCTGACATCCACTATATACACCAATAATCAGAACTATAAATATATAAAATATTAAGAAGAAAAAGTTTGTTACAATATAATATAAATATTTTATGATTCTGTCTTGTAATGAACAGTTTACAGTTTTTTATTTGCGGATATCAAATTTACGATTTAACATTTTTTTTATGTTTATGTAGAATTTTTTTAAACTGTATGCAAAGATACTAAAAAAATAAAAATAAAAAAAACACTCAGTTGTTATAAGAAATGCATGTATTTTACTTGTGTACATTTAGTCTGGGAGCCGTCACATCCTATACTGATCCTCTCCAGCTGTGCTATAATTTAGTTATGGTTATGGTTATTGGTTTTATAGTTTTTTTTCCTTTAAGGCATAACACAAACAGATAGACTATCGTACAATTTGTCTTTCGCAGGACAAACATCCATGGTCACATATATTCGAACCGGGATATTGAGCTTCAGATTCATGTATAACAACACCTCTGTTACAAGACCGCATTAGTTAACTGAGTATATTGAGTTAGTTTTTAGTTATCCATATCGTTAACTAAAGACTCGGAATTTCTGGTGTGTGTTTCACAATTTAACTTTTAATAGCCAATTACAGTTTGAAAATCGTTTGACATCAAACAATTCGTCCAAACGAATTGCTCTAATAAAGTCCGCTATCAGACCATTAAATTTTTTACTTTTGTGAATTCTACAATAATACTGAATTCCCGCCATTGGTCACTGTCACAAGCTTTTCTGAAAGCTCAGCATTAAATTAGGCCGTATTTACATAAGCATCCGCGCGGAATGATATCATTGCGTAGTTGTATTGTACTCATGCTAATGAGGTCTACTGATTTTGTCTCATTTGAATTATTTCCACCAGTAAATTAAACTTTGTTTGGATAAGGATAAGTCCTTTACAATACGAGTGGTAATAAAAGTATAATTATAGTTTAAGAACTAAAAAACACGCTTTAAATGTAAACCGAACTAAAAATTTGAAAATAATTTTAAAAATGCGTGGGGTGCTTTTCATCAAATGTTACAAATATTTCAATGTTAGATATTTATAAAAGTAGAGTTATTATAAAAATATAGTAAAACGCACCCCACGCTTCTTTACAAATATTTTCAAATTTTTAGTTCAGACTGCTATTAAAGCGTGTTTTCTTAGTTTTATTTTAACTATAATTTATTTTCTTATTTTTTAGTCTCAAAACGGAATCAAAAGTAGCCTACATAATAGTAATCCAGACACTATTTTTTTTTTATATCGTGTGTGTAAAAATAGATTAAAATTATGTATGTAAAATTTATGGGAGTGCGGAGATAGGTTATGGGGGTGTATATAAATAATTGTATTGTCATCGGTCTTTGACACGTGCTCAAATTTCCAAGTTAATCAGACATCTTTAAGTTGGTTAAAATTACTATGAAAGATTCCGTTACATACAGGTCAAGCTATACAAAATCGCTAATCCTGAGGGTCCCGACAAGGATAATGGACAAACTATTTAAATTATTGCATCGTCATCGGTCCTTGGTAAGTGTGCAAAGTTTCAAATCAATCCGACGTTTTGAAGTTGTGAAAATCACGTTAAAAGATTCCGTTACATTGATGCATACCAAGATAATACAAGCTTGTTAATAACGACAAACTTTGTCGATACTGAAATCGCGAGTTATTCCTAGATATTTTTTCTACAGCTGTTTAATAAAGTGTGTTATAAGTTGTATACCTCTTTGTTTTACTTTATCGCACTGCTAAACAGCTGGAGTGGGTCTTTCAACAGATGATGTAGTCTATGTTTTGAAAATATGCATTTTTATGGAACCAACATCTGTAAAACAGACATTTAAAAAAAAATTAAACACTAATTTAAAATGTAGCTGTATGAAAAACATTGTGTGTATCACGGGTGCAAAGTTTAATTTGTCACACTCGATAAACTTTGTCAACTGTTTAACTAGTGCGACAAACTCAGCATTGCGCCTAAAGCTATGGTTCCAAAGGATCCGGAATTTACGGCGTGCTGTGCGAAATTTTCCGCTGCCGAGATTCCGCCGCGTAAAATCAGGAAAGGTGAACTCTGACTGCGTAAATAACGTTGCAGAAATTCAGTTGTGTCCAAACTAGTGACGCGTACAGATAGGAAGTGGAAAGCCCTCATGCTTTATGATGATATTGATGATGATGATGATGTTGTCGATCTTTTGTCTTTATTAGTGCCAACTCATAGTGATATGAATCGGAACAGTGAAAGAGTTTACAACATACTCGTTCGTAAGCATTTGGTAGACAATGAAACGAAATTTAAGCGCTACTTTCGTATGTCGAAGGACCAATATTTCTTTTCGGTTAATGCCATAAAAGATGGCTTACCCACCAACCATACTAATCGAGACAAACAACCTTTGAATGTCGAAATTAAACTAGCGGTAACATTAAGGTATGTACTAAACTTAAGTATGATAATTATTGTGTTAACTTATTAAGGCGATCCGCCACAAAAAAACATACTTTTTCTGTTTTTTTGAATAACTTTTTTGTTTTTTAACCAATTTGAATATTTTTTAATATTTTGTAGCCTCTAATATAAAGAAACTTTTTGGGTATGGAAACCATGTGCTGTTTTTCCTAGGAAGAGAGTTATGAGGTTATATTTCAAAAAATATATTTTAAACTTTTTGTATACTATACACATTTTTAAATTCATATTGTTTAACCCTAGCCGTGTTTGACTGCTCAATTGAGCAGTCATAGCGCTTGGCCTAGTCTCACACTTCTCAATTGACAACACTACTTTGTATTGAATATTTCACCCACTAAAAATCACCTAATCGTAATAAAACAAAAAACTTTGGAAAGAAAATAATTTAAACTTAGATTTTTTTATTGTATTTAAACTTTAATGACAACTAGAACTTAAATTTAACTTTTATTTATACATGAACAAAATATATGAATATGTGTGTCACTTAGCTTCCACAACACTTCATGGCCTGACACCAACTCAACAAGTTCCTGCTCTTCGATCGATGAAACACGTTCTTGAACACTTCTTTTTGATACAGTACACATAATTAAATTGCAATAACTGCCCAGTCACAATAATAGATACCTACTCTCCGCAGGCGGATTACGGACTGGCACTGCTCTCAGACCAGTATGATATTTTCGCCGTCTGGAACCGAACATTCCGGTTGCGAAAACGCACGTCAGTGGAACCGCTCACAGGGAACTCCATTGAACCATTGTCGTTATAATTACGCACCGGAAAATTTCGCACCGCACCCCTTAAATTCCGGATTCTGTGGAACCATAGCTTAAACACACAAATAACTATTAACGGTAAAACAAATCTTTTAACTTAGGGGAGACCGGGGTAGCCTGCACAGGGAGTGAGTTGCAACCAGCGTTGTCAGCCATTGAAGTACCCTATTCTGCTCTGCGCATGTGTAAACTAAATTAATACTACTGCAGGTACAGCGAAGATTTCACACTGTCAATATCTTAAGTTAGACAGTTAGACTTTCGATAAGTGTATTTTTCAATTAAAAATATGTTTATCATATCTTCATGCCGTTTTTATTTTTTTATTTTTTATTAATTATCCTGTATCCTTCAACCTTGTTTTTCCTTTTTAATTTAATGTATAAGGGGCATATTACACTGTGAAAGTTATTTGTCAAATAATTGGTCAAACTTTTATCAAAGATCTTTGGTGAAATCTTTGACAAAGATTTGTCAAAGAATACATAATTACACCTGTCATATTTCTTTGATCAACTTTGATATTAAATTAGATATATTTTGGGGTTATGTTTCGGTTTATTCTGATATTTTTACTATTTTATTGACTATTATTACAAAATTACAGTTGAAAGATCGTAATTCATATAGTAACGGTTTAAGATTTCAAAAACTAATCTTAAAAAAACTTGTGAATACATTTTTACAATAAAGTAAACATAATGAAAGTCTTCTTAATGTTATACAAAAAACATAAACTTAGGCTATACTGCCAACCCCAATATTATAGACTGCAAAACATTATTTGTAATTTCTTCTGAAATTGTTTGCCTTACATCGCGATTTTTATAGGCATTCGTGTGAATGTCCACAAACAATATTCTGTTTCATAATGTGAAATTAAAGTTTTCATAGCTTCAACACTCTATGTCAATTTTGCCATGGTATTAAAAATATAAAAGTAAAGGAACAGAAAGAATATAATGAAAATAGGACAAAAGTATATTATTTTAAGGTTAGGATGTTACCTAAAAAATGCATACTATAATATTTTATTACTTTAGTCATATTCTGTTTTTTAATCTTTGTCAAAGTTTACAACATGTAAAATATTCATCAAAGTTTGATGAACAAATTATTTCGTCAAAGAATCGACAAATTTCTTTGATGTCAAATCTTGGATCAAAGAATTTGACGTTTATTTGATAGTGTAATATGTACCTAAATGTTACTTTTACTTGTAGGAATTCTTATATATGTTGACAAAAATCATTTAAAACACACTTAAGGTGAGTAGCAACAAATTAATGTTGCAACGCACCCCTATATATAGAATAATTTATTTAATTCAGAGTTTTCCATAGTATTACTTTCTATTTTCGGTATAAAGTTGTTTGATACAGAAAGTATGTTTATTGCTTTTGTGTCAAGTGTTCGAAATTGAGTGTTCACTGGTATTGGGGTCGGTTTTCAATGAATTTGAATCTAAAATTGATTTGATATTTTCATAAAAGTATTTCCAACGATTTTCACGCCAGAATTTTAATTGTTCCAGATCAAACATACAGAACTACCTATCTCCCAAGACACCATGGAAAGGGCTGCCAAACTAGTTCTTGAAAGTCCTGATGACAAGAACGGTAGGGAAAGTAGCCAAGGAGTACAATATTTACTATTCTGCTCTGTCAAGGTATGTACAAGAATCCGAAATTCAGATCAATTCTACATTTTTCAGCTTCTGGGTACACAAAAAACGGGTCTAGTTTTTTCAGACGAACAAGAAAAATCTCTATAGCATTTATATTATTAAATAAATAACTAATGAGCTTGACTTATGAGAAAGTAACTTAGATAAAATAAAACCTGAACACAAAATCTCACAATAAATACGTTTACTAACCTCAAACGCGTTTCAACTCAAAGTTATAGTTTTGTTACTGTAGCCTGTGTATCACTGAGGATGGCGACATTGTCGTTGAAACGCGTTTGAGGTTAGTAAACGTATTTATTGTGAGATTTTGTGTTCATGTTTTATTTTATCTAAGCATTTATATTGTAAATAGTAGTAAAACAATGTTTGGTCTAACACCAATTGAGACACGAACTTTAGATTACCAGAGTGCAGTTAAATTCATTATCAAAAGTTCACTGTCCTGGACTGAAATACAAATGGCGGGATGTGACTGGTTAACCGGTTTTTTAAAAAGAAAAATACCTTCCCTGTCAATTAGGCAGCAAGAAGCCAGAACACTCGCACGTGCCAGTAGTTTCAATAAAACTAACGTTACATCAATCTTCAATAATATTTCTAGTGTTTACTCTCGTTACAATTAATTTCGATTGTTCTCAAATATATAACATGGACGTAACGGGCATTTCAAGTTTATTTAACCAGAGAAAATAGTAGTTGAAAATGTGTTAAACAAGTAGGAGCTATACTGGACCTTAGCAGCAAGTAACAAAATGTAAAACTGGTTTACTTTTTATATGTGTATTTAAATAATAAATGTAAAAACTTCAGCTTTCAAATTTTTAGGAAAGGATAACAAATAAAATGTATTACTTTAGGGGTTGTTTTAACCCTTAAAGGCCAACGATTTTTAAAACATTTCTTAGTGCGCCTCTAGTGCCTATAAGCAATATGTGAACCAGATTTCACGTTCCTAGACGGTATTCAATTAATATTGTTTATAGTTTTAGGGGTTTTACAACATTTTCACCCCTTAGCAGAACGTGACAAAATATAAAACTGGTTTATGTTGTATGTGTATCTTGTAAGAAATACATTTTTTTAAATCAGCTTAAGGAAAGTATAAAAATTAATATTTACGGTTTTAGTGGTTGTTACTGCATTTCCATCCCTTAACAGAATGTGACAAAATGTAAAACTGGTTTACTTGTCTATGTATAATATTGTAGGAAATAAATTTACAAATTATCAGCTCTCTAGCTTTAAAGAAGTTATATACATATATATATTATATAAAATATATTACATATTTAATATTATTTATTGTTTTTATTGGTTGTTATCACATTTTCACACATAGCAGCATGTAACGAAATGTAAAACTGGTTTACTTTTTATATGTTTCTTGTAAGAAATAAATGTAAACAATTTCAACTTTCTAGCTTTAAGGAAAGTATAACAAACAATACTTATTGTTTTAATGGTTGTTTCAACCCTTAAAAGCCATATAGCAGAATATAATGAAATTTTAAACTGGTTTACTTTTTATATGTATCTTGTAAGAAATAAATGTACAAAATTGCAGCTTTCTAGATTTAAGGAAAGTAAAACAAACGATTTTTATTGTTTTAGTTGTTGTTTCAACCCTTAAAGGCCAAATATTTAAAAATCCTTTCTTATAGTAAGTCTCTAG
>JAGFPH010004935.1:11853-72623 GCA_018207615.1 Philaenus spumarius | reverse complement strand
TTTATAACAAACAATATTTATTGTTTTATGGGTTGTTTCAATTCTTAGAGGCCAAATATTTTTAAATCCTTTCTTAGTGCGCCTCTAGCGCCTATGAATAAATATGTGTACCAAATTTCACGTTCCTAGGTTTTATGGTTTTAGAGACCTATAAAAAACAATATTTATTGTTTTAGGAGTTTTTCATCCCTTCCAAATATCATAAAATCCTTTCTTAGTGCGCCTCTAGGGCCTATGCGCAATATGTGTACCAAATTTCACGTTACTGAGTATGGTTTTTGAGGTACTATGATCATTGAGTGAGTGGGTTTTTCATTGTATATTACATGGACTAAACTGATTTCATTAACACTGGCAGATTAATTGCGTTGTTATAGGGTGTATGTGTGGTAAGAACTCATATACAAATTCATTAAATTTTGTTTGAGTTATGGCATGTGTGGTGAAACTCACATACAAATTCATTAAATTTCATTTGAGTTGGGGTCAAGTGTGGTGAGAACTCACATACAAATTCATTTCGTTGTTATATTGTGTATGTTTGGTGAGAACTCACATACAAATTCATTTCGTTGTTATATTGTGTATGTTTGGTGAGAACTCACATACAAAGGCCTTTCGTTAGAATAGGGTATAGACATGGCAATTAAATTGATATCATCCACGTTGTAACATTTCTCTATTATTAATTTCCTTGACTAAGATGAATTTAGTCCTAATATCTCAAGAGCGCGTTCTCTAGGATTATACCACAGTGAGCCATCTCCTCCTCCTCCATTCTTGAACCCTGGAAATAAACCCAGCCATTGTCCGGAGTATCCGAGAGAAAACAAAACAGTAGACGACTACATAACAAGGACGACTACAGTACACAACACAGCAGAACCCGGGCGAACACCTTCAAAGATGCTACAAGAGTCAACGCCCAGTTGAGTTTCGGACGGACCCTGGAGATCCAAGGAAGTTTGGGAAACGCTACACATCAACACACGACGGACCGAACACCTTCTCAACTCCGCGGACACTTTCATCTGGACTCTCGTAATTCGACTATAGGTCGGACTGCGGGTAGTGATTTCTTCTAGCGGTAACTAAATAGATTATCTGTTTCAGCCACTCTTCACTTCATACCTCAGGAAGGGCCTTCATCGGAGCTTCGAAACACCTCTGCCAGTGAAGTTTAGGCATGGGTCTAGCTGTTTTGTAGCTGGTCCGGCCTCCGGGAACGATTTTCTTCACACCTGCCCCGACCTCTTTTCAAATGTACTTGAGATCGAGCCATCATCGGAGTTTCAAGATCAGTATGACAGTGATGTTTAGGCATTGGGTCTTGGTGTTTTGTTGCTGACCGGTCTAGAGTTTTGATTTTCTTCAGTGATTTCTTCATTGCATGCCGCTAACATTTCTTGTTTGTTTCAGCGAAGTTTTCAGATTCATTCTTGTAGTCATTAGGGAGGTCCCTAGACGCTGCTACGCTCTCCCCAGTGTCTGGATCGGGGAGAGTGAGGTTAGTTTATTGAGTATTGTCCTTTCGGACCGAGTCCCACGGTGCCTTCTCTGGAGAGAAATCTGCGTCAATGCATTCCAACCTACCGAAAAAAAAGTAGTACGTGAGTGCCAAATAATTTCCTCCATAGGGAAAAAGGCATCACAAGCTAATGGAATAACAGAGATTCAATCCGTTGATTCTATATTAATAGTAATAAGTTTATAATTTATACGAATAAATTATGTTTATGCATGGCTTTGTTTAAGACGCTATCTTTTATTTAAAAGCAAATAGATAGAATTGTAAACATTTAAAACGACAACTATAACAGTAATTGAAAAATAGATAAGGTTTGACATTTTTTTCAAAGATGAAACTGACAGGATTTGTTGAATATGATAAAATACTCCAGCTATTTTTGATTTAATATATTTTAATCAACTTTCTCAGTTAAATGAATGATCACAATCAGCAAATGTTTCCAGTTGCATCAGCACTATACATCTTTTACTTTATTTGTATTTCAAATCAGTTGGCTCAACGACACAATCAATACTGACTGAATTTGTAAATAAAATATTACAACTGAGCGTTTATAATCAGAAGAGGCTATATTTAAAAAATATATGTATATACCAAGGACATCAGAATAAAATATTTAAAAAAAATAATGAAATAAAAATGTTGAATGACAAGAGAAAAGACCAAGAAAAACAAGACATAAAGAAATAAGGCGTAATATAAAAACATATTTGAGTATATTATTTTAATTGTATTCTATTAAGGAGTTCTTATTTAAGCGAAACTGGTATTAAGAAAAATCCAATTAATACAGTTTATCTTTTCTTATGTTAATACAAAGTTATTTTCCGCATGGCTGATGTTTCATCATTAGCACAAACAGAACCTACAAAGTTATATAACTTTAATGCTTTTCCTTTGATCCTTTACTGTTCAGAATAATTATGACAACAGACATATTGTTTGTATAAACGGGAATAGAAGTAAAACAGTTATATCTTGTATTTAATTTGTTTTGAAAAAGTAGACAGAATGTAAGACTAGACAAAGAAGTCCTGTTTATGAAACTATTTCGTCTATGGCAAAGAACGATTGGAAAACGATGCAAATAATCCATCCATAATAGACCATGTGAAACCGTCTTAGGTATGTATAATACTGGGTGTTTCAAAAAGTACTTTACAACTTTGAAAAATCGTATTAATTTATTCAGAGAACCTACGGAGATGAGTGTAGTGTCAATTTTTAAGGACAAACATCAAATTTTGACTCGCGTAGTTCGCAAGTGCCGAATCGCACCGCCACAATTGTAGGTCCTCCTAGTAGGCCTGCAGTTTATGAGGAGCATATATGTTTTGTAGAAACAGGGTGTTCGGTAAGACATAAGAAATCACCAGGTCGTCAAGCATATCTGACGAAGTCGTTAAGAAATTGAAACAAAGTTTTGTCAACAGCTCTACGAAATCAAACCGACGTGCACCTCGCGAGCGGCAAGTCCCACATACGACTGTTTGGCGAGTGTTGAAAAAACGCAAGCATTTAAAACAGTACAAATTTACTATTTTACAAGCAATAAAAGACACTGATAATATTTCTCGTAAAAACTTCTGTGCGTTTATGTTATATCTAGTGGATGAGGATGAACATTTCTTGGAAAACATAATCTTTTCTGACGAGTCGACTTTTCACTTAAGTAGCAAGGTGAAGCACATATAACTGTATGATTTAGGGCAGTGAAAATGCACATCAAACATTGCAACATGTTCATGATAGCCCTATTAACGCTATGATTAAAAATGAGAACTCCACTGAAAATATTATTAAAAATGAAACACCCACCATCACTAAAATAAAAACGAGAAACCACTACCACTATGATTAAAAACGAAAAACGCACTACCACTCTGATTTAAAAAGTAAACCCCTCTATCACTAATATTAGAAAATACAAAAATACTATTACAATGATTGAAATTAACACCAACTACTACAATGAATTAAGGAGTAACAGCTACAAACATGATGATTGAAAATTTATCTTTAACCAAAATAGTTGAAAAATAACACAGGAAAACTGTGTTTTAAAACTAACACTTAATAACAATGATGGAAATAAGCATTTACCGGTACCATTATTATTTCAGAAATAATACCGTCTGTAACAATAATTAAATACAAACCCCGACTAACACAATGATGAAAAATAACATTTACCATCACATTAATTGAAAAATAACACCGGCTAATAAAATAATAAGTAATGAACAATAAACTCGAATCACTTACGATTGAAAAAATATCACCCACTATTATAATAAAATTGAAAAAAATACCAACTAAAACAATGATGAAAATAACAAAGACTATAAAAAAGTTTTATTGAAACACGTACAATCATAAAATATAACGCCAACTGTAACAATAACATAAACATATCACCGATCACCACAATAATTACAACAAATACTGACTATCCCAATAATTGATAAAAAAATACCTACAGACACAATAATTTAAAAATAACAACCCTACTACCACAATGATAAGAATAACATTGACTATCACAATGATTACAAAATAACATGGAATATTAAATCGATTGAACAATAATCACCAATCACTACAGTTATAGAAAAATTAACAACCGACTACTAATGATTATACAAAAAACACTCAACACTACAGAACCTGTAAGTAATTGTAATAATTTCACCCTCTACTCCAAAGATTGAAAAAAATAAAACTTAATTTTAAAATATTGCTGACTATCAAAATAATAACACCTCGTACAATAGTTATTGAAAATAACACTTATTAAAATAATGACCACTGCAACATTGATTGAAAAATAACACGACTAACTTCATAGTAAACAAAATTATACAAAATCATACATAAATTTGACTAAGAATTATGTATACTATAAATATTGGCACATACAAGAAATGAGTTTGAAAGTAGTATTGCCAAGCCCTTTAGCCAGCAGAATAATTTTACAGTCTAAGGCATTACATCTCCCTGCCAACTTAGCAACCCTTATATTTTTAGGCGAGGTTCAACGTGGTTGATTTAATTTTGCAATATGTGGAAGCGACGAGATCATTTTCACCGCAAGGCATCATGCGAACTCATTTTGAGATTCATAATGAATTAAGTTTGTTCGCAAGTTAGTTTGCAAATTGACTTTACCACGACCTCTCCATGTTAATAATATCATCTTCAGACTTGTATATCTGTCGTGTCGTTTTTGCTTTCTATTGAGTTAGGCCTAATAATATCGAAGTGCTAAAGCCTAACGTCTCAGTCCTAAAGGTCTTGAGAAAACTGTTAATACATACAGTTTGATGACCTTACATTTCAAAACCTAAAATTGTACTTTCTTTTAAGTAATAATAGGACATAACCCATTAAACACAAGTTTAAAAATATCATTTGAATTTTGAATCATTTGAATTTTGAATCTTACAGGAACTAAACAAATATGTCAAACTATTGTAATGGTAACTTATTTTGTACAAACATTTAAATGTTATCTAATGTACGTAGGAAGTATTATTCTCAAAAACTGTGGATAAGAATTAGTTTAATATGTTTTGTTATTTGCGTTTTATTTAAAAGTTGATAACAGAAATGTTTAATTAGACTCACTGAACCACTATGAAATTATTATGAACATATTTTAAACTTGATTTAGACGTAAAGTTTGTTTACCTACTGAAATATATATATATATATATATATTTCTTTGAGGAATCATTTTTGGAAATAGTGTGATAACAAATACTAAAAAAGAAGGAATATATAGTATACAAACCTATAAATATAGGAGGAGTTATTATAATAAATAATTACCCATAACTTATGTGTTTTGTTTGCATATAGGGTTTGTTTTTACAAAGATGAATTCAGATCTAAATAACTCTTAAATAGCATTTTATTTCCCTCCTTCACCTAAAAATCTTTAATCAATTTTATCTTTTCTTTCTTATTTTAGTTAATTAAAGTCTTACTAGGCAGGATTCTTATCTAGTATCTAATGTAATATTTATTGATCATAATTGTCCTTAGCAACAGACTATTTGCAAAGTTTACTTTCTTATGAACTTATTAATAAGTTATTCATACACATTTAGTTTGAGGCGATTTGAATTGTAGGGTATTTATTATTACTTGCTTCATCTTGGAGTAGCTTCATAAAAAGTAAATATTTGAAATAAACACTTAAATATTCAGTGGAAAATTAAAAAATGTACTATATTTATTCTTAAATATTAGTCATTAATAAGATGTATACATTCTACGGAATATTAAAAAGTTTAAAAACAGAAAAAACATGACATGAAAGTACAAATACACAACACTAATCTAACCCATTTATAAAAATACAAAATTTTAATTTCAAAAGTAATAACAGGAGACTGCTACAAAGAAAATTTTGTTATACGAATGTGAACTTTGTACATAAAGAGAAACGGAAAATGTGAAAGAAACTAATAATGGAACTAAACTGAAAATAGTAAACGAATGATAAAACTGAAGTAAAAACACACCCATAACCAATAAGCTATCAGCAAAAAAATAAGGGATGCATGACGGTTGAGTATCATTTGTACATATTGTATCGCCTAATAGCTCTTCACATTAAACACATTATTACATTCACTCTTAAACATTTCCAAATCACTTAAACTAACTGACTTAAAATATTTCTTTATTTAAAAATAGGCTATTCATTATTGGGGTACTCAAAACATTTTCTAATTACAATATTTGTATCTTACTCCAACTTGTTTTTACTTCCCATATTATTGTCATACCAACGTATTTGTTATTGTCGGCCGATTTCATAACGGACTTTACCACACAAATAGTATTTAAATAATCTATAACTTTTTAGTCAAATACAAATATTGTATCACTTAAATATTCATGAAATTACGTAAATATGTTGGGAAAAGGCAAAAGATTTTCAATTTATTGCAGCAAAAAAAATTTTACATCTGGAAAACTACTTAAAAGATTTCAAAAACAATTTTTGGCAGAATAACAACCACATTGTAGTTGACAAAATAGAGGTTGTTATTGAAAATTTCAAGAAAATGTGTTAAAGTTGTAGACAAATTGTGATTTTATTAATGCAACACAAAAAGGTTATAAAACTACTGCTTCATCTAAAAGAAAATTTGGATATAAATAGAATTGATTGCATCCAGCTACTTTAGCCGACTTAGCTTCATATAAGAAACGAAATAACTGTCGTTCTGTAACAACTTACTAAATTATAATCAAATTAATTATAACATTAATAGCAGATACTAACTATACTAAAAGTTCATTAAAGTCACAGAAAATACGAAGCATAATTAAGTTATTATGAAGCATAATTAACTTTAAACTCTAGAGGACGCCTCAGTGAGGGTTAACATGCAACCATTAAACTTCAGACATTGTTGTTGGTTTCTTGTGTAACACTATTAGGTGTGTTTTTAAATCATAACATTACCTTTAATAGTACCATATTTTCAATAGAATAATTGTCTTAACTTACATCTTACTTCTTGGAACTAGGATCCAGTGTTATTTCATTACTCCGATGTTCATTATATAAATTCTCCACTAGACATAATATATAATCTTAATTTTTTTGACTCACTTTGTCCCTTGCTGCAAATAAAGCCATGCTCAGTTTCTTTCCTTTAAAGTGTTAAGCCGTCGAGTTGTGTCTGAACTTCGAACAACTACCTGACTGTCTCTCCAGTTCTCTTGTAAGCAATTCGTAGCCGGTTAAATCCTGCAGTGTCACTTTTCAATAAATATTGAGATGTAGAACAGGTCTAAGATGTGTCGCATCTTTTGCTATGGAATCAACTGAATCGTACCCTTTTATCCCACATTGAGCTGGAATAAAATGTGTATCAACCTTTTCCTGAGTAAGGACATCAAGATCTTCAACTCTTCTACGCGGATATTGTATTCGCTAGGCTTTATCTTCGCCAAAAGAGCTGTGTCGCTTGTAAATCTGTATTAATGCAAAGTTCGATTTCCTCAACTTTCAAACAGATGTTTAAGTAACGTGTGTGGTTTTAGCATCTTTTCATTAACATCGATCCATTGTTTACCGGTACAAAGTAGCTTTAACTTACCCTACAACTTTTAGAAGTATCAACTTGAGACTTCTCAGCGTCAGGCTGCTCAAATTGAGTAGTCTGTGACAACTCAACTTGTATTGAATATTTCACCCACTAAAAATCATCCGATCTCAACAAACCTATTGTTAAGGAAATGATTTAAACTTTAATTTTTGTATGTACAAATGTGTTCTAAAACGTAAATTTGCATATGTAATCATCGTTGTAAAATTGGAGTTGTCTAAATCAATTGATGCCGCTCGTGAAAGTACAAGGAAATTACATAAATAGGTCACTTTTCTAAGTCTCAATATTGTTCGACAAAAATTGTTTTGAAAATAATAAATAATAAAGAGACCTTTGGATTCGCCAAGATTTGAACTTTCTAAAACTGCCTTCAATCAGTCCTCACTCTTATAGTTTAAAAAATATAAGGTTTTCTGTAAACCCTTGCAATTGGACAGTTTTCAACAGCAAAGATCATTTTGCAATAGAAATATCTATTACAATTCGATACATTTGTATAGGTGTGTTTATATCGATTTTTAGACAAAACTTCAACCTTTAGTTTCGTGTGAAGTAAATAACATTTACTGTTACGAGTTTATTCATACAGTCGTGTGAAATACAGACATTTGTTGAATTTAATACGCACAGTTCCCATGGTCTCACTATGCTTTGTCCAGCTGTAAACAGGCAGGATGTGTATAGGCTGGGTCCGTGAGTTGTTTTATCCGTTTGATCTAATTTTATGATAGAAATAAAACAATGTGAAATAAGTTTATAAAATAATAATTTTCATGTATACAGTTCAACTCTATGATTTATGCCATACACTTTGTTATAATAATGTTTCTTTTTTGGTCAAAACATATATTCATAAATTATTATTCAAACTGGTCCTAGTTTTATTAGCAGTTTTGTAGTAGGAACATAAAAGCTGGTGTCTAAAAAAATGAAGTTTGAAATTGATATATATTTTATACACTTTTATTAAAGAACTAAATTAAATTATGAAAAAATTACAAAAAATTTTTACTACTTTTTATGTAGGCCTAAAGTTGAACCTTTTCCTTTAGTTACTGAAAAATGTTTTGTTTCTTGAGCTAATTACGTTGTAAATTTAACATAAATTAATCATTTTTTTACTGGCATATATGAATTCTTTGAATCTTTTTCTACAAAAAAGCTATGGAATACTTTTGGATTGGGGTATAACTACTTTGGTGAATTTTAGGAAAAAAATACTTGTAACACGCACCAAAATGGCTTGGCATTCCAGAAAATTAACTCAACAGTTGTAGAGTTAATCAGTTGATATCTTCTGTTAAAACTGTCTTTGTCCTTTTTAGTTGGTAAATCTCAATTAACAAATATTTGAATGCTTTATACACAAACACGAGTTTTAATAAAAGCCCATTTTGATAGGAATAAACGTATATTCATATAGACAGTTCAATATGCACTGGTTAACAAATTCTACACTTCTGGTAGTTTTAAAGTAAACAATTTAGTAAAGATTTAATACATTGAAATAGTCAATCGATTGAAATTTATTGGTAACGTCTCGCTATGGGAAATAGCATATTAAATTCCATCGTTTACAGATCAAGTAGACCATCGTAAATTAATCTGGTATTATTAGTCAGTAACATAGTTTTGAAAATCACTTTTTTGTACATTTTGTTTATAATTTCTATATTAGTTAATAATGCAAAGTGATGCATGAAATAGGATTTCAAATTGAAAATAAAATGTATTTAATGAAATAGATAAATGTTGTTTTACACACAAGTAATAATTCTTTTAATTGTTATTGTTTATTCAAAGTTAGTTGTTTATAAAGCTTCTAAGATTTGTGTAACTAAATTTAAGAATGTAAACCTCAATCAGTGTTTACTTAGATCAATCAAGATAACAATGTACCAGTTTAACATCGATTTTATTTAGCGTATGATTAAAGAAAGTTAGACAAGAAGAGTTATCCAGCTTTAAACTAAGTTTTGATAAGTTGTAATTATTTTTAGATCCTCACCATTCTCAACCAAAAATCAGGTCTTTAATAGTCTCATATATTAACCAACACAGAATTGACTACACAGTCATTTAGCTACTGAAAGTTATCCTGTTAAAAACTATATACAGAGTGTCCCCGAACTCTCTGGACCCCTTTTGTGGGTATGTTCCTTGGATCAAGACAAACATATTTCACAATATAAACATAAATAAATTTAATTTAATTAGCTTAATTAAGAAAATCGAATGAGAAATAACAACAATGTGACTGTTTACAAATAAAAGTATAGCTATTTATTAAGACCGAATTTTGCCTTTTGGGTCAAATATCGCAACAATTACTGCAGTTACAGAACTGGGACCTATTTTATTAAATTTATCAGCTCATTTTACGTAAACTAAATTAAATTTTACACCTTACTTAACGCACTACATATTTCAATATTGAATCGTTTCTGTGAGTAATCTGAAACACGGCTGAAATCTTTCGCCAGCTCTCTCTAACCTAGCATTTCCTATGAATATATGAACATGTTTATTATTTTTTGCTAGTGAAATTAGCTCAGAAAGTGCTCGAAACATTATGCAAATAACTTATTAGTTTGGCTCAATATAACTTTAAAATATTTTGTTTCTAGAGTAATAATTCTGGGTATTGTTGACAACTACCAAGAAATAAATTTTCGCTTTTTTTTGTCAATATCTCTGTTATCTTTTGGGCTACAGACAAAACTAAAACAAACCATTGTGTTTGACATTAAAAAGTAAACTTTTTTGTCTCTTGTAAATGTTTTGTAAAGTTAGCGGTTTTTGAGATATTTGATATTAAAGATTATAAACGGCGCCATTTTGAAAATATTTAAAATAAAGTTCTAATTTTTCGTACAGTGATAAAAGGTTACGCAACAAATAGGTATAAAAAGTTTGAGCTCAATATCTTTTTTACTTCCAAAAATATTAAATATTTTGTAAAAAAACACATACAGACAGACAGACGAAAAAATAAGCACCGTAGAACCATGTTTATATTGTGAAATATGTTTGTCAGGACCCCAGGAACATATGCACAAAAGGGGTCCAGAGAGTTCGGGGACACTCTGTACAGTAGTTCTGTTCGAATTATTTTCTAAATCTTTTAGCACCAAGTAAAAGTTGTCCTTTTTCTTTTTTTCTTTAAAGCTTCCTTAATTTTCAACCCTCTTCGATTTTAATATAGCATTGAAGTATAGACTGAAAAGTACGAATGAACATGTTTAGTAAAAAATAGCATTTCCTAAACTTTTTGCATAAAAAAAAAACAAATTGTATGTTAAGCCAATTCAAAGGTTGACAGTATCTTATACATTTTATTTGTAAGTTTTACTAAAAGTTCAGTTTATGGAACAGTTATAATAAACCTAATTTCCAGCTTGAATCTAAACTGATACACACAGAGTTTATGCCCATGTTGGGAGATAATTTAATTTAATTATAAACAAATAAAATGTATTTCTTAGAAAATAATAATTATATTAAGCGTAAGCATGTTCTTAATTTGTATTTATGAATACCATTATTTGTATTTATGATTACCATTAATTGTATTTATGATTACCATTAATTGTATTTATGATTACCATTAATTTATTTGTGACTACCATTACTTTTAGCTTGACTTAACCAGCTACAATCAAACATTGCACTTTCTTTAGTCAACACAGGTGTTTGACAATCGATGCAGTGGTTCTACATGAATAAGTTTTCTTGTTTAAATAAATATTTTAGGTCTCTTTTCAGTAAAAAAGATTTTTTTAACTTGGTTTTTAATTAACACATGTTAGATTCAAAGCAAATTACTACTACACATTATTAATTCACAAAATAAGTAAATAATGTGGAATGTAATGTGGTTTTAAAAAGTTGAAAGTAATTAACTCCTAATGTCATCGACTCCAACATCAAGCAGATTGTTCTTTACTTGAGTGGATCTCCTTAAGCCTACATTATCAGCCTCGTCTTAGATTACTTCAAATTCTGCGTCTTCAAGTGATTCTCTTACTTTTCTCTTCCAGCTCCAAATAACATCATTGGTAAATTGAATTATTACGTTTCTAACCAGTCATCCACTTACCTACACAATCATTAAGCTCTTCTATAAGAGCCGCTTTTGGCTTTATGTTAGACCAACTCAAATGATTCAGTTCTCCACAGACTTTTGTCTGTTACGATTATTATTAGTTGAAGAGTTTCTGCCATAAAATTTACTGATTTTCCGGTTAACGTTGGAATTATAATATCGAAAAAATATATTTCCACTGAACGACCATCGCGTAAAGCTTTGGGTTCCATACAGCGACGTTTGATTGTAAATCAAAGTTGTATTGCGTATTGAACGTTTATAATTCTTTCAACAAATTCAAGTTTTAACCTTTTTCACTTAAAGTGATCCCTACATCCGACGTTTAGTATTAAAGTCGTCACGAGGTAGAGTTTTGTTCGTAATATTCTATGGTGCCAATAGATTTCAGTTTTGGTAGATTTGGATTAATAAGTTATTTGTTGGTAAAATTTTCATGAAGATATTTGAGATAATTTAGACTAATTTTACCTCTTCTTAATTCCATATTTTTTTCAGTTTTTGCGTGTTGCTCATTATTGGAAATATCAATACCTACTGCACAATCTGCCTAAATGACAGTCACGGATCGACTTGTCAAAAGTCAATACATGTTTTTAGCCAAGTAACTCTGATCTAAAATATATATATATATTTTAATTACGTGTAATGATAAAGAATATTTATTTGATATTCATTTCATTCATTTAGTCATTTATGCGAGCGAAGCCGCGTTTACCTGACAGTAATTAATAAATAAAGGAGAAGTGAGACGTAATTAATAAAATGCAAAGGTAGAAAAGGGAGAGATTTAATTATGACATCGATTAAGACATAGATTAAAATATAATCGCAAAGAGACAGATAGAGAGAGTTTGTAGGTGTATTAGTGTCGTCCAGACATTTTCATGCACTAAAGTTAGAAGTAAATCTTAGAACAGAACCTAGCTGGGTAAACTAAAGTTTTGTGGAATTTGATTAAACATTAAACTCAACAGTAAACTTAAATCTGTTCATCCGTTAGTTCAATACATTCAACAAAGTCAACAATGTGTTTTACAGTCATTTTCTAATTTGTTATCTTAACAGAACTAAGTAATAGTCTTATATTAAAAAAATAAAAATAACACTATATTCACTCATATACCTTTAATTACCAAACGCGTTTCAATGACAAAGTCGTCATCCTCAGTGATATATGAGCTACAACTGACAGATTATAACTTGACGACTTTGTCGTTGAAACGCGTTTGGTAATTAAACGTACATGAGTGACAATAGTGTTATTTTTATTGTTTTAGTATAAATTCCTTCTCACCCGTCAAGCTCAAAGTGTATTTTATAATAAGTAATAGTCGACAAATATATATAATTAAGTTAAATATTACAGGATATTTTCAATTAAAAGTAAACACATTAAACTACAAAGTTTTCTTTTAAATTTTTAAATTTAGAATTGACTGATTCTTAGTAGTTTAATGTAGTTTGTGACCCATTTTCGCACAGCTACTAGTTTCAGTAGCAAATTTAAATTTGTTTTACCTTTTATAATTTATGAACAACAATATAATATTACTGTAACTAGATAAGGAAATTCAGTATTACCTGAATACAACATGAAATCATCATAAGCTGAGAAGTATGCTATATTGCTATTAAAATATGTGCAGGAGATTTCTTATTTTCTACTTCATTATTTTAAAACTATGCCTCGCCATTATCCACTCACTCTATCCTATATTATGAGATATATTTGTATTAATTTGTTTTTCCAAGGATTGGTTTCGATTGAATAAATATTTTGCGGAAATCCTCGGTAGAAATAGGATAACGTTTTCTTTTATTCATGACAAAGAAAAAACTTGTCAAAGCCGTATTAAATATAAGAAGCTTTACGCCTATGTTATTTCTTGAGAATATAAGTTATGTTGTAAATTGAATTGAATTTGTTATAATCCCCTTTCGATTTCCTTTAATCCAAAAATTCTCACTTGAAATCCTAGAATAATACATATGTATACAATTACTTGGTATTTTCTACTTATTTTGGTTCAGGCATGCATTAAGAGATTTGTTAAACTAACAAAATCCTAGTGATGCAGTAAATCCAGCTGCGCTTTCATGCAATACTTTCACACGTAGATTCTGAAGTGTTAAATATTACGAAATGTTCTGAGACTCTCAGCTAGATAAATTTATATATTACAACGGGCAGAGCCGATCTAGGGTCATGAAATACCGAAATTTTAAAGTTATTATAAAATTCGCTTTTTCAATTCTAAACGTCGCGTCGGTTTCTGGACATATGTAGTGCAAAGTAAAGCAAGATCAAGCGAGACAGTGGTTGTCTACCAGAATGACCGTTGAACTCCGACAAGTTGGTGAAAGAAAACTTAAGTGGCCTAAAATGACTGATTTTTAATTGAATTCGGGAATCCAGGAATTTATTTATTTATATTTTTTATGGTTTGTTGCATTGCGCTAAACGCGTATGTAATGGCCGTGAGGAATGCAAACCATAAAGGTTAGTAGTACCAAAGTAAATAGGGTTTAAAATTAAACTAAAAGTTCAAGTTCACTCGAAACCCCAAAAGAAGGATATTTCTGGAATCTACAGGAGTAGACCAGCAATATTGGTTATTAGAGAAAATAATGATTTTCCATAAATAAGAAAGTTATCTAAAGTGACGAAGTTCGCACATAAAAAAATGGATAAAAAAGCAAAGTTAAAGTTTTTATTAGAAAAAGAAGGTTAATACAACAAATTTGTTATAGTAGAAAATTAAAAAAATGGTCAAATAACTTAAATTATAAAAGGTGAGAGAATGCACACTTATAAGATGTTTTAAAGTAAAGATTAAGTTTTTTAAGAGGAGTAAAGATAAATACAGACAGGTTTATAATAGAAAGGTAATGTTAGGTTAACAGTATTTTAAATAAATTTCGGGTAATTGAAATAAAACCAAAACAATTAGTTATCGAAAGAATAGATTTCCCAAGAAAATCAAAAGTGACAAAACGGCGAAAACAGCGGACATACCGTAATGTGAACACTACATCAATGTAAGAACAAAAACAATAAAGAAAAGTGAAAGGACCGAAGAAAACAAGACCAGAGGAAAATGCATTAACACCTGAGGAAGTTGTTAAAGAAAACGGAAAATAATAGAGGATTGTACTAAGGGGAAGCGCGCCAAGAATAAAAAGGGATACGTCACATTGTCAGATGGGAGAAGCGGAAGTCAGAGGAAATTAGTTGATTTTAATGAGCATTAATGACAATAAAATGAAGGTTAGTTAAATTATTTAAATAATACATTAATTGGAAATTAATTATCAGAAAACATTTCTTAAAAAAGGTGCGAAAGGCCTAAATTAAATTCTGGTTCAAACCAAGAGAAGGTTTATACCATAACTGACGTCAGGACCAGTATAAAAGGTGAAGCTCGTTCCAGCAACGAAAACTTACCATTTTACAATGTCTAAGTGACGTACGTTTTTATTAGAAAAACTTACGACTTTTTAATGTCTGAGTGACGTACGAAATTTTCAATTGCTGAGTGCTATGCTAAAAAGTACTTTGTAGTTTGAAATGGCATACAGGATTTTTACTTCGTAAAACTTAAAATATTTCGTCATTAGATGATACATGCTTAAAATATACTTTGCAGCATCGAGGATACAATCAATCCAAATGAGTTAGCGTACAATTAAGGGTTTATCAATTATAGTTACGTGAGGAGTCGCGCACGGTGGATTCCACCAGGTTTAGTAAATAATTAAAACAAATCTAAAAAAGATAGTTTATTGAGTAAAATGTTATTTAACATGTATTTTGTTACACAAATCAAGTTTTACAGTGTATTTCAATAAACTTTTTTACATTTTGTCTTGTTTTATAAGCATTAAAAAAAATAGTTCTTACTAGAATTCGAAGATGTACTACTTTTTCCGAAGTTAAACAAATGGGTATCTCTTCTTTAAATTTGTATAAATGGATGTATATTAATAATAAAAGGTTGCATTTATATTCATATTATAACACCAAAGATTTAAAAGACTTTCTTATTCATCTTGGCAGTAATACAGAATATTGTTCTGAACAACAGAAACACAAATATTACTAACGTGAAGGGTCGCGCACGGTGGAAAAGACCAGTTGGTAGAACGATTGCAGTACAGCTGCCAACTGAAGCATCCGAAAAGAGTGCTGGTGTCATCACTGAGTAGTGAAAGAGTTTGTGTGAATGTATGGGAGGGGTGGGAGATCTTAAAAGCTCCACTCAGTTTGTATAAGTAAAATACCAAAACCCCGGTCGATTAGACCGTGACGCGACCGCTGAAGGATAAGGGTCGAAACAACCCCTAAAACCATAAATATTGTTTGTTTTATATCTCAAAAACCGTATGGCCTAGGAACGTTGAATTTGCTAAACATATTGCGCAAAGGCCTTAGATTTGAACTTAGAAATTATTTTTAAATATTTAGTGTTTAAGGGGCGAAACAACCCCTAAAACCATAAATATTGTTTGTTATATATCTCAAAAACCATACGGCCTAGGAACGTGGAATTTGGTATACAAATTTTATTAATCATAGGTGCTAGAGGCACACTAAGAAAGGATTTTAAAAAATGTTGCGTTTAAGGGTTGAAACAACCCCTGAAACCATAAATATTGTATGTTTTATAGCTCAAAAACCATATGGCCTAGGGAACGTCGAATTTGGTACACATAGCCTATTTATTGTTCATAGGCCTTAGATTTGAAATTAGAAAGAATTTAGAAATATTTAGCGTTTAAGGGTTGAAACAACCCCTAAAACCATGAACATTTTTGTTTTATATCTCAAAAACCATACGGCCTAGGAACGTGGAATTTGGTATGCACATTTTATTGATCATAGGTGCTAGAGGCGCACTAAGAAAGGATTTTTAAATATTTCTCGTTTAAGGGTTGAAACAACCCCTGAAACCATAAATATTGTTTCTTTTATATCTAAAACTGAAACTCCAACAAAACACAGATATTTACTGGTTATAGAAATATTGTTTCGTAACTCCGTCGATAAGTTAAGGGTCTACTCCAGTAAACCCAGAAAGCGACCGGCGACTCGAGGGCTTCACTCTATAAGCGCATCTAAGCAGTGTTATTTCTTGCAGCTAAGCACTTTGACATTGCCTCATTTAACACCATTTTGTAAATCGATCTCTTTTAATTGTCTGATGGAAAAAAACCTGAATATTCTTTATAAAACTGCCGATCATGCTTGCGATTCACTTTTTATTGTGTAAGGAAAACGATCAAACTTGGTACATAAACAATTTCAATTATGTGCCAAATGAACGTATTTAAAAAAAATGTGAAACGCAAAACGGATACGTTTTGTGACTGTGGTTAAAATGAGACCTTGCAAAAAATGTTATGATAAAAAATAAACATCCAACATTGGATAAACATCCACGTTGACCGCCGCTACAGCAGACCCTTAAGTGTCTCATCTGCCTTCTAGGCACTTGATTTCTAAACACACAGCCAATATTGTTACTTTCTCAAAAGAATTTAAATTAATGGAATGCATTATTCTTGACATGGATGACCCCAGTTGTACAAATTGCGGAGACATTTATAAAACAGAGAACACTTTTATCACTGACCTAGGTTGGCGGTAGAGGATTATTAACTATTGACGTAGGAAGTTAACACGATAGCTAGACGCATGCTATAGAACAAGAAGAACTGGGGAATTGTAACAACAAGTGCAATCTTATATATTAAAAAAAAAAAATTTGATGACTAGAAATAGCTAGTGTAATAAATTAAGACATCTATACCTGGAGCAAGGAGTTGGTTTTAGCCGGAATTAACTATTTAACACAAAAAAGTGGGCAGGAAGTTTACCCATCGACGTGGCATTTTTGAAAGGAATATGTTATTAGGGTAGCTTTTAATAACAGAGAACAAAAAGAAAAGGTACAGAAGACTCAAACCTTAAAAACGTTTTGTAAATAAAATAACGTTTTGTAATAAGACGGTACCTTAATGTAAGTAGATTATGTAATTGGCAATTATCTGATGGATAACGAGATCAGTGTTAAATTAGTTATTAATTGGGAAGTACCATAAACCGTGATATTCCTGGAAAATATAATGTACGCTAGTGAGTAATTAGGCTAAAGGTCAGTAATTAATGTTGTACGTTTCTGTTAAAATCGTTCCAGAAATAGAGTATAGCAAACATCCACCAGCCAATAATTATGTGGTATGAGTTGGGTGAAATTAACTAGTAGTTCTGTGAACAGTAGACCTCGCTCGTTGAAATAACAAATGCGGTTTTGATCTCTTCCTTAATAAAGTTACCAAACAGTTCGACTCTAAGTAATGTGTGGTGCAACAAAGAAACAAAATGAAAAAGAGAATGTAGTTGGTAAAAGACTAACGTAAAGAGGAACCATAATGTCCATTTCACAGGTATTATCAAGTAAAATATGTTAAAATAACTTACGAAATAAGGAAGCAATGTCCATTTCAGAGATATTACCAAGTAAACTATATACTCGGCTATATGTGTACTGTATGTAGTAGAGCGTGACGGAATAGAGAGTAACGGAAAATGCGCGAGGGTGTAATCCGATTCACCGTCTGCAAAATAAACTTGGACGTGGTGCGCCTATATACTATATAAGTTTACACTACAAAAAATAGAGTTCCTTTAAAATGAATTTCTTTATTTATTTTTTTTTTTTAACCAAATTAATGACAATGGATGTTGAATTGGATATCAATTTAAATGGTTTACTTATGTTTAATTGAAGCGTTGGTAATATCTCCAAAAACATTCAAAGTAAAAAAAAAAGAAGAAACATTGGATGTGCTTAAGATCACACGTTGGAAGTGATAAGTTCTATGACCGATTTATATTTTTATCAGTACTAATATTAGAGGAGCATAAAGGTCAACAAATTACACAAGTCAAAATACTGTCAAAAAATATTATATCATATTTTGAAATTTCATAATTATAATATTATAATAAGTATGCGAAAAATAATGATCATAATAATGTAAGCAGTATTGAATAATACTGTAATAATAATAATAATAATAAAGTATTAGTGAATAATGATTTTGAGTGAAGTATTATAGTGTATGCACTCTACATATAATTCTAAGAATAATGCAATATGTAAGGGATAATTATAATACTAATAATTATAATATTATAAAAACGTATTATAATATACTAGCTGACCCGTGCGAAGCATTCGCATCTAACTTACTTAAATCCCACTTAGTACACTATACTATACGATACTAAATATACAATTAATTAAAAATAGCAATGTAGTGACGTAACGGCAGTCTCCAGCTGGGTATTGTTATCATCAGTGATGCCAACGCCAGGAAAATATCTCTACAACTTACTTGATCTTTCATCACTGTTACTTTCGGATTCTTTATTCCTTTTTTTTTTTGTATTTCTAGTATAATTGTATTTTGTATATTTTTCCGGTGTAGCGGTTAAGGAAAGCTATAAAATGATGCCTCATTCATGTAATTTGATGATGTATTAAGGAAGTTATGGCGTACCGACAAAAAAATTGCCTTGAGAAATAATATATGTGATATTATGGATCGTCTATTCCCTCTCCATGAGCTTACTTGTCTACATATACTATTATAGCTGATTATACTATAATAGCTGACAGGACAATGTTCGCTATTGCAATAATATGGCTATTTTAGCTGATTCTGTGTGTATTTTGAGGCAGTGTTTTTTTACCGCTTGCCTATGTGCTTTTACGCTATTTGTATTAGAAATACGCTTTCGTCTTTTTTCCCTCGTTTTTTGGTATTTGTTCTCGATGCGACCGAACTGCATCAGATGATGATGTACACTGTTCTGATAGGGTTGGAAATTGCGAAATTTGGAGATCATCGCCTGGGATTGGGAACCTGACTGTATTTCCTCCGCACTAAAATCGATTGAGTTGTCAGGTAAAGAAGTGTGAGAAGAATGAGAACATCAAAGTGACTTCTCATATGTTCTCCAGTAAACCTTAGCCTCCCTACTCCCTTAATCGGTTCGCCAAAACTCTCCCATAACAAATAACCGTCTCTGTACACCTGAAATTCATAAAAAAATATTTCGGATGCTGCTTGAATTTCACAGAAGGTTCCTAAAGTTACCAATTTGCTCATATCCGCAAATCTTTTTATTAAAATTTAAGGTAAAAACAGTTGGTACTTGGTGAAACTCCATAATAGGAATAGAAATACCGGTAACCAATTGTTAAAATTTAACAATTATAATGTATTATTAGCAACATATGTTTCACCGTTATTCATCATCAGGTTACTAAATTGAAACAGCATTATTTTTTTTTTTTTAATTTAGTAGCCTGATAATGCCTAACAGTGAAAAATATGTTGCTCATTAATAAATTATAATCGTGAAATTTTTCCAATTGGTTATTTATATCCCTATTCTTTTTTTGTTGAATAAATATCTCCCGTTACTTTTAAAGCGTATGGTTTGAACCTGGGCCAATTGTTTGAAACATAACTAACAACTCTGGTCCTCACCTCAAACCCCAGTGAATCGTGTCATGTACAAAATTAAAGTCAAAGAGTAGAATAAGCATTGGCCATCTGGCCTAGAAGAAACTTCTCTGTGAGGAATAGAAACTCCATTAACGTGAATGACATTCATTGTTGTAATATGAAGCTAAATTTTATATTTAAGTGAGTAATAATATTTTACAGTAAAATAAAACAATGTAAAATATTACTTTATCAAAATGTACAAAATGTAAAATTTTGTCTAAACTTACTTCAGTTAGACAAAAATAAATCTTCTTTACAAAACTTAAAACGCACAATATAATAACTATAATAATACTTATTATAATTATTCCTTACATATTGAATTATTCTTAGAATTCTATGTAGAGTGCATTCACCAATACCTCACTCAAAATAATTAGTCATTAAATAAATAATGCTTGCATTATAATGGTCATTAATTTTTGCATACTTATTATAATATAACATTATTATCTATACTAATATTATAAAGAGGTAACGTTTGTTTGTTTGTTTGTTTGTGTGTTTGTTTGTATGTAGGGGGTAATCTCTGGCGCTACTGAACCGATTGAAAAAATAGTATTACTAATAAAAAGCTACACTATCCCTGAGTAACATAGGCTATAATTCATTTCGGTAAAAACCCTTTTTTTATTTTAATATTTGTAAATTTATTCGGAAAAAATCTTAGGTTAGACCTGGAATGATAAACCAACACATGTATTTACATTTATTACCATAGCAACCAATTGAATAAAATAAAAGATAATATACATGTTTGCTTCAATATTTCCATTAACAGCTGATTTAAAAATTTGAAGCAATTATTTTTGTATTTCTAGCTTTTAGGTTAGGGTTTTAAAGTGTAGACCTGAGCTTTGCTGGTTCTTTTAACTATTATTAACTGCTGTTATAAAATATAAGAAATAATTTGGTTTGAGCATTTAACATTATTTACCATCTTAGTTTTGAGGTTATTATTAATACTACAACTTTATTATAAATAAAACATAACGTATGTTTTTAGAAGGTTCCATTGGGGGTTGGCGTGCGAAGCACGCATGGGTTTCCCCTAGTAATATAATAATATTATAGTATCTACACGCGCTTACTTGTTTATATATACTACTAGCTGACCCGTACGGCGTTGCCCGTGGTAGTTGGTATTTTCAGTCTTTTTAAAGTAATTGTATTCTTTTTAAGTGTTCAGTCAGTGGGTGGTATTTGGCTTTTATATACATAGATCTTAAATAATAAAAGCACTATTGTCATAATAATAAAAGATCTGAAATTAATTATGATTTTAGTAACTTTGATCCCCCCAAACCCCTCTTAAAATTTCGAAATTTTTCATATCCTTTTTTAGTGAGCACCTATGGACCTAGAGGAAGCTACATACCAAATTTCATTCCAATCCGTTCGGTAGTTTTGAAGAAATATTTTTTTAATAAATTTGATCCCCTTTAACCCCCCCTAAAATTTCGAATTTTTTCAAACCCTTTCTTAGTGAGCACCTATGGCCCTAGAGGAAGCTACATACCAAATTTAATTTCAATCCGTTCGGTAGTTTTTGAGAAATCGTGACGAGTGAGTGATTGATTGAGTGAGTGAGTGGTATTTAGCTTATATATATCTATATATATAGATGTATCACCTCTTCCTTCTTCACGCTCTGACTTGTGCCTAAGCAAAAAGTTTCCGTGACGCGAGATTTCAGAAACATAGTCAAGCGAAAATGCCCAAAGGGCCAATAGAAGTTATCACTAGAAAAAAATGTATACTTTTTGAATGCCCACCTATTTCGTAACAAAAGAAGCGACTGTACAAAACCAATACAACTATATTTCAGAAAAATATAAAATTATAATCAGTAAAAAATTATTGGTAAATCATGGCTTTGTACTTAAGGGTCTGCTCCAGTAAAAATAAAATTGACTTTTATCCCATAAGAGCATAGTTAAATTTCAAACCATTTATTTCGTTTACTTTTTATCATAAAATTGTTTGCAAGGTCTCATTTTAAGCACAGTGACAATACGCATCCGTCTTGCAATTTAAATTTTTTTAAATTTCTTTCATTTGTCAAGTAACTGACATTTAGTAAGTACAAAGTTTCGATTTTTTTTCCAAACACAATAAAAAAATAATAATGAAAAATAATTTGCAAGCCGGATCCGAAATTTTATAAAGAATATTCAGTTTTTTTTTCAAACACTCAATTACAAAAGATAGAATTATAAAATTGTTTGAAATGAGGCAATGTCAAAGCTTTCAGCTGCAAGAAATTTCATTGTTTAGATAGGGATACAGTGATACCGGAAGTGCGTTTCCTGTTGCTTTATCGTTTACTAGAGCAGACCCTTAAGTAAAGTAAAAAAAATACAAAAATGAAACCATACAAAAAGGAAAATTCGATTTTAGGCCTAAATTTTAAAACGGTTGGAAATAAGACCAAAGTAAATGCCCTTTAATTTTATATCCAACCTGACCTACATTGATTGCTATTCGAAAATTTTAGGATATTCCCGAAATTCAACAGATTTTTATGTTGAAGAACCTGTTTTAACAAGTGCCTGAGTATGACATTGTTTGCCAGGGTATAACATTCAAGTTGAACAGTTAGACGGTAATAATACAAATACAAAAACAAAAATGGCTGTCATCTTGAAACATACTAGGAAAGTCAAAATATCTTCTTTCTTATGTTTACTTTTAATTTGGTGAGATCTTTTAATTTCAGTTAAGTTTCGACATGAGTTTATATTAAAAATTCTTGAAAAAATATCGTTTGCAATTCCTTTTGGGCAACGGTATTCAAACAATCTACAACAGTGTAAATTAATTCTTACTTACATCACTAATTCGGAATTATGTTTAAAATGACTTTCAACAGCGTTAATATCGTCCAACTGTGTCCTGGCCTACCGGTGAGGCATTTTGGTTGACAGACTCACGTGTGGCCCTTTCATCCCACGTGAGCTTCAGAGTCCGATATGAATGGGACACTTATGCCAATCATAACGTTAAAACACTTCTGTGAGCCAATAGGGTGTAAAATATAATAACAATTCACGGATACAAAACGTGTTTATTTCCACCAAAATGAATGGCTATAGATCATGTAGGCTATAAGTTTATGCAATTTTGGTTGTAAAAGTCGTTCCCTTAAACGTGTATGTAAGCCTATAAAGAGTAAAACATAGTAACATAACGAAATTACAAAATATGCTCATTTTCATTCAAATGTATAACATTTTTAAAATGTCATTGTTTGTATTTTGATATATTTTTAATTGCTACGTATTTAACTCGTTTAAAATTTTAACGGAAAACATGAGATTCACTTCATCAAGTTTTAATATAAAACAAAAAAATGTTATCAAATTTAATGACCTTTAAGAATTTCGGCCAATTATACATTGTAAAACTATTATATTATCATATAAGTATTCATTTTATAACTTTAGAACTACTTTAATAACTAGCTTTTACATGAACTACTATTGACTTAAATTAAGGTGTTGATATAATATTAGGCCTAAAATGATTATATGAGACAAAATCCTGTTTACAGTTTTTTACATTTTGTATACTTTTGCCAAATATATAATGTCTAAATGATTTCTTCTGAGTATTGAATGTGCAGGATTTCATTGTTTGTGTAACAAGTTAATCTATTTTATAAAACGGAACAACATTGTTTTTTTTAATTACATTGTAAATTAAATTATTTATCTACACAGATATACCAACAGAGGATTTGGCGTGCCAAGCATGCAGTGATACCATTTTGTTTACTTATAAGTATTGAGGTTAGCATTTTATTATACACACTTTCTAAAGTTTACACTATGTAGGAAGTTCCTTAGTTTGGTCAACTATTACACCCACACGTTGAAATTCAATTAAGGGGAGGAATGATTGATCTAAGAATGAGTATCGCGATATAATGCAAACCTAGCTGGAAGAAGATCTACAATAGGGTTGTGGTCTCATCAGCTCAACTCTCCCTTTGTTTTATATATAACAATAATTATAACCGATAAAACATAATTCTTTAGCACTCTACCATCTGAGCTACGCTCCCGTTGCTGTGAATCAAATTCACAAGCTACTTCAGTGTATCTTACAAGTAGACCGTTTTACTCAAGCAAGAAACTTGCTGAAAACTAATTTTCTGGAAAATTTAAGTCAGCTCATTTGATTCCTGAGGTTAAAAACTCCTTATATACTAAATTTGGAAAAAATTTTGACCAGAAAAACATACATAAAATTTTTAGCCGTTTTATAGTATAATATGATGACTTGCGTCACACCCCATACAGTCTGCAAATATTTAAGCCTGGATTACTATCGTTGACTCGGCTCGTTTTAGGTTGTGTTATTCCAAGTCATAGTTTAAGTTGGGATGTAAAATGTGCATGTATTTTGACTACGTAAGTTCAATAAACAACCAATTCCAATGGATACGATAGCGTTTAATTACCATACATTTAACCCTTTTAAGCTATGACATAACTTGCCTCATCTAGGTTGATATTGTTAAATCGTAATTTTTTTATCTAAAACAGATCAAAATCTTTGTACCTAATTTCAAATTTAAGAAAACGTGGGAACTATGATTGTTTATTGTTTTTTATTGCTCATGGTTCTTTTAAAACTAGTAGATAGAACCTATAAAATAAATTTAAAATACATTCATTAGTAGTCCCATTATAATAATTTGCAGTTTCTCTTTCTCTGTCCTTCGTACTGTTTACTATATCTTAAAAAATGTATTTTAAGACAAGATACAATTTCGCAAGAAGTTGTTACCTTTACCCAACATGGCTCTGAATGCACCTTAATTTACTAGATTAATAAACATCTATCAATTTGTATGCGTTATTTTCTCATAAGCATAACATGGGAAAATAATATAACATTACTGTAAACAATGAAGGTAATTTTAAAGTCAAATAATAATTAAACATAAAAAAAGCCGTCGAACCCCAAAAATAGACCTGCTGCATTCGTCCATCAATAGAAATTAAACCAATGTAAACCATTTTAGTGTTGTTTTTTAAAACGTGTAAGTTAGTGTTTTTTAAGATAATAAACGCACATGTATTAGCTTCAACAATGAAACACAGAGCCTAGCATAAATTGTCTTTAACCTTCAATAAAACACATTGTTTGACCTTGGAGGTGGGACATTTAGTTAATATTGGTCGTATGATAGTTGCCCCCTGCCCCCTTAAAAGATTTAATACAAGCACAGTTTGAAGGGGTGCCTCTCCTTCTATAATACTGTAACTACTTTTTTTTAGATATTAGGGTGTTAGTTGCATAAGATTTTAATGACAATGTTTTATTTATGCTGTATTGTGATATGAGTTTAGCTACGTAATTTATTCAGGAATTGGTCCGGTACATAAATTATTGGAAATGTATAAGTTAAAAAAAAATCATTGCAGTGCATAAGAATTTTTTTCAATGTTAGCTTTAAATTTTAAATCGTGTTCTGACATGTAGTGTCACTGTTACTTTAGGGATATCATGATTATTTTAGAATTCATGTGTGTTTTCGAAATGCTTGTTAGGCCAATCATGTTACAGTCTTCAACAAAGATACAAAGTTTAAAATGACATAAACAAACATGAGTATTCCTGAGTTAAAATTTTGAATAATTTCTTTACTTTGTAATTGTCAGACATTGACAAACACATGAAATAAAATAAAGTAAGAGCTTTTGTTTTTAAAAGTTACACGAACTTACAAAACTTAAAACTTTGAAAATTTATTCAGCAAGTTAGGAAAATCTCATTAATTCCCTGCTTGTTTAATCAACGACTGTCAGGAACAGAAATGCTGTGACGATTCATTTGACAAGTTGTTATATACGCATGAGTCGACCGTCTTTATTTTTGGTTTGCGTCTTATTTAACCGTGACCTTAAAAAAGTAAAATAACTAATAATATTATTCACTAAGAATGTGAGAAATGTAAAATGTTTTCTTCTCAAATTTTCTGAGTTAAGTATTTTTCCTAAGAACTACTCTCCCATTGTTGTCTGGTATTGTGGTGGTAGATAGAAAACAAAATACTGGAAACAAACAACACCTTTTAAATCGTAAAGAAACTAAAATAAATTTTAATCATGAAATGATTCACAGTTGTTAAAGGTGCGAACCAAGGCAATGTATGTAATTAACAGTTACCAAAATTATGTTTAAAACACACCATCACTTGTATACTTGAACTTGTATACCATTCTCACATTACTTAAACAATATGCATGGTATAACCATTTTATGCAGTGAGTGTGAAGGCTATGGAACTGAGGTGATGTAGTTACATTACGAATGCTTGAGCATTTTTATTAGCAGGCTTGAGTGATGCCTACTTGGTATTAAATGCTAAGCCGAGAACTTAGTCAGAACTTTAATTCTCATTTTTTTACTCAGGAATACTCATGTTTGTTTATGTAATTTTAAACTTTGTATCCTTGTTGAAGACTGTAACATGATCGGCCTAACAAGCATTTCGAAAACACACATGAATTCTAAAATATTCATAATATTCCTAAAGTAACAGTGACACTACATGTCAAAACATGATTTAAAATTTAAATCTAACATTGAAAAAATTCTTATGCACTGCAATGTTTTTTTTAAACTTATACTTTTCCAATAATTTATGTACCGGACCAATTCCTGAATAAATTACGTAGACTAAACTCATATATGATTCAATCACCATACAACATAAATAAAACATTGTCATTAAAATCTTATGCAACTAACACCCTAATATCTAAAAAAAATAGTTAACGTGTTATAGAAGGAGAGGCACCCCTTCAAACTGTGCTTGTATTAAATCGTTTAAGGGTGCAGGGGGCAACTATCATACGACCAATATTAACTAAATGTCCCACCTCCAAGGTCAAACAATGTGTTTTATTGAAGGTTAAAGACAATTTATGCTAGGCTCTGTGTTTCATTGTTGAAGCTAATACATGTGCGTTTATTATCTAAAAAAAAACATTAAACTTACACGTTTTAAAAACAACACTAAAGTGGTTTACATTGGTTTCATTTCTGTTGATGGACGAATGCAGCAGGTCTATGTTTGGGGTTCGACGGCTTTTTTTTTACCAAGGCTACTTACAATTAAATTAATAACGGCCAGTTATTAGTTCAAATTGAGCGGGATAACTAGAATATCTAAAACAGTATATAAAGTAAGGAACTGACGTTTTGCATATTTATACAGAGTAAAAAAACACAGTATTTGTTATTAAAGTTTATTCTATAGTTTCTTTTTTATACAAATTTATTTATACATTTTAAAATAAGAAATCAATATTTCCCACTTAAAAATATACGTTTTAAATTATAACGAGCAAAAATATAAAGCATATATTTATGTCCTTCGAAATTATACCCCAAAAGTTTTTTGAAGTTAAATTTTTTCAGGAATAATAGTAGTAAAATTCTGAAACAAGTCTAAAAAAATAAGCAAAAAAACATAATTTATAATTTCTTTAACTTTACTAAAATGTTTTATTTTATAATTTCTCATTTTTAATTTATTTGGTGCAACGGTATGTATAATTAAATTAAATTGAATTATGAAATACCAATCTTCATTTTCAGAAGGGTCTCTCATCAAGAAAACAGTTTGTGCTTGTCACTGAAAAGGAATAATTTTTTCATCAATCTGAATTTAAAAAAATATTTGATCAAAAAGTTTTGGAAAAATCTGTAAAAACTAAAAATAAACTTGGTTCCAAAATTTGTGATTTACTTACTCAAGTGAATTAACATTTTAATTAAAATCCTTGCACTATGAGTTTCACTTGTGTAGAAAGTGTCACGACTTGGTCATCCATTACGTCCACACGTCTAATACAATCAAGGTGCATGTGATTGATCTGATGTCTTCTGTGGTCCCTTGATAGGGGTAGTAATAAAAAAGGGTACGTTGTAGTTTTTATTTTAAAACACGTTTTAGTTATAGAAGGATATTTATTTAGGACAGTTTAGTTCATGCTTTATTATAGTGACAAAAGGTTGGATCTGTTATGAATATAACTACGACCGTTATAATCTCAATATATAAAAATTCATGTTTCTTTGTTTCTTTACTTCTTTGTCGTCTATACACTCAAAAACTATTTTACCGATATTACTAAAACAGTTCATGTTATACGATAAATCCTAAAGAAACATGTTAACCATATTTTTTCTTAAAAATGTTTTGAAAGCTATGCAAACTTTACTTTTCAAAAACATCGAGTCAATTGACAGAATCTGTTTGGTTCCATACGACTGTCAAGAACAGAAGTGAAAATGAGATTTAATTGAGAAGATATCAGGTGCACGTGTCTTCATCCTACAGTTTTGCCTTTCAGCTATAACTCCTAAAACAAATATTTAATGTTATTCAAGTTATTGATATGAAGTTCCAAGAAAGGTGTCAGTCAACTAAATAATATAGTAGCGTACATTTTACCTGAAAATATTTCATGCAGCTGGTTTGTATTGATCTAAAATTTGTCATAGTTAATTTTAAAATATTATTTCAGAAAATGTTCTTCATATTAATATACACAAAGACTTCATTCAAGAAGAATCAGTTACCATAATTTATTAGATGGATGACTTTCATAAAAATGTGAAGTTCTTGGACATATTACAGAATTAAATTATATATTTTATTAATGAACTTGATGTAGAAGAAAGTTTTAAATTAAAATGGTTCCTGGGGAAAACAAAAAGAAACTTTCAAAGAGTTGAAATTATCAATATCCATGTAATTTACTAATCTTGTAAAACCAAATATCACAAAACATCTAGAGAAAAACAAAATATCTATAAATAAACAAAACACCAGAGTTTATAAACAAATAAATAGAGTAAATTGCAATCAAGACATTTAAAGGCAGTAAAGATTTTAAGTAGAGGACGTAGAAGTGTTTACCATCTTGAGAAGTCTAGAAAAGGAGTAAATGAAGGGGGAAAGCCCCTATTCATTCATATGCATCCTTTGTGCAATTACAACTAGACTGGAAAACTTACGCATTTGCAGAGAGTGTAATTTCAAGAATATTCACCAGCATCGTACTTTGTGCTAACCTATAAAGAGCAGCCTGTTTTTAAAGTTGTAAATTTACTTTCACAATTTCCCTAATAAATAAATTCTGACTCTAATATCCAAAAAATTTGATTTCTATGATATCTAAAACCAAAATATATTTAGTACTTAATTTTTATACTTCCTACCTATCGTCTCTTGTAGTCATTATTGACGCAAGATGTAAGGTATTGATCCATTGTACAGGTCTAACACGTCTTCTCCACGCCAAAAAGATGACATACAGACTCAATAATTGCTTTTCCCAAAAATAGACACCACTTTTTCCTTCTTTCGGCTAAGCCCTTTTTTCGTATGTCCTAATATCGTGAAAGCAATACTTAGTATTTTAACATGTATAAATATTCAGACAAATATAACTCTCGCCTACTAGTCTACATTCTCTGTTTGCTACAGTGCTGCTTTATTCACATAATGTAATTTTACAATCTCCAGTGTACAAATTTAATTTACTTCTAATGTGTTGTTATAATCTGGTTATAAATATGATTTACAGTACTATTGTATTTCCATTCCTTAAATAGAGGAATCATAGAATGTTATAAATCTTACAAAATCTAACACAATCTAGAACCTTACGTTACCTAACCTTTTTTTTTAGTTTCCGGATCAAGGACGAAAACTCTACCACCCAACATCGAGGGTATTCACACATGATGCACACATCTCATCCACTAAACCACCCCACGCTTTGTTTTTTTATCGACATAATCCTGGAACTAATTTCGTATTACTTAAGGATGGTACCCTGGCCCCTGACTTTCTTATTCGCTTCATTTGTGTACAGTTCTACTAATTCTTGTAATTTGTATTGTATTACTTCTTTTTTACTCTTTCTGCTCTCCTATTTATTTTGACTCAGTTTTGATCTTGCCCATTTTGTAATTCTCGCCACCGGTGTTCCTAGACCATCATACCATTTGATGGAATAAATTATATTCCTTACATTTTCTCCTCCTTTTTTCCTTTCTTATTCCATCTCTGACAATGGAAGAACGCGTGTTCCACTGAGTCTTCCTCTCCGCTTTGCACCGACAGTCGTAACGAAGTTTATTACTAAGTAAGCAGACACCGAGCTCTTTAAGTCCTGTGAACAGCTGAGTCGTACAGTAGTCCATTTCTAAAAGTTTACTTTCTGACCATTTCTCTGCATCTTTCACTGTCCCACTTCCTTGCTTTGTGACCGTCGTGTCTGTCAATATTCAGTTATCATCTTCCTCAGATCGTTCCTCGGTATATAATACCGTGGCATTTATTTAAGGGTCCTCTCTTCCACGAGAAAGTACATCGGTGGAATTCCTGCTGTCACCAAAGCAGCATTTGTTGACATAGTATTGTAGGCAATTATGGTTTTTGTTTCTATTCTTCTTTGTACCATTTCTAACATTTCTCTGTACTTTCTAAACTTATTGTTTTATATGACTATTGAGCTTCACTTGTGAGAAAGCAACTAGATAAAATAACACCTGAACACAAAATCGCACAACAAATACGTTTACTAACTTCAAAAGCGTTTCAACGACAATGTCGCCATCCGCAGTGGTTACACGCCCCCTTCTGGTTAGGCCAAGTATGTCTAGTTTTGTATAAATACGGTGCTTTGACACACTGTTAGGTTAGTTGTAGTTTGATTACAATTAAATTTCTTATGCTATACCAGTGCTGCATAAACCCATCTCGACATCGCCGCTCCTGTCAATACCTTTCTTTTACTACTCCTATGACGTCACAGATTAGTAAACAGTCTTTATAGGGAATTTACATGTAGCCTTTCAAATATCTTACACATTCTGTTCAAAAAGCAGATAGGTCTCTAAATTATCGCTCTTATTTTTCTTAGGGTTTTCTGTTATTAGTAATCTTGCTACGTTCTAGCTGATCGTGAAAATCTCTTTGAGTAGCACTCTATTTAGTAAGGCAACTATCAGTAACGAATGTTATCAGCCTTGTTGTTACTTCCAGGTAACGTGTCTTGGCCCGGTACTCTCAACTTCCCTCCTGCAAACTTTAGATCTTCTGCTGAGAGCAACGTTTCCATTTCCGTACATATCCCGTTATTTTTTTGCTTCTTGGAAAGCGTTCCTGCGATACTTTAATTTTTCTTCATGGTCAAGGTTATTAAGTTTCATGACACCAATCCTGACACGAACTATTTTGTAGGCTTTCATGCTCCAAATTTGGATTGGATTATTTTCATATTAAGAGAATCTTCCACGTATTTGAATGTCCATTCGAGCTCAATTTTTTCCTCTTCTGATATTTTTGTCCTCCAACACTAAAATCCTTTATTGTATGTCCGAGTGCTTCATGTCTTCTAGAACGCCAACCCACGTGTCGCTCTTACAGTACCATTCAATTTAAGAACAGATATCAATTCAATCTGACACTCGTCTTGTAAAGACGTTCTTAGTCTTTGGTCGAACCTTCCATGTAATCTGACTTTACGATCCAGCATCCTAGTCTAAAATTCCTTTTCCCTCCAACTTCTTGATTAGTTCCTACAACTTCGAAGAAAATATAAGCGTTTTCGCTGATGTATCAACCATTAATTTAGAGCAAGATTTTACGTAGATATATAATTTACCTCTCTTCCTATTCTCCATGTAGGACACTTCAATACATACATGTAATTTCATCTAGCCATTCATTAAGCAATTAAGCATCTTTCCTCTTTCATCCTCTACCGGTGCTACCTTCTGGCGTTAAACCCCTACTACTATTATATATTTTCAGTTATGTTTTGATCTCAATAAAAAACAAGTCAATTCAATAAGGAAAACTTGCTCATAATCTATATCAACCCACAAACTAATAAATAAATCTAAGAAAAGACTTCGAGAACATTTGTTTTTCTCTTAGTCAAACCTAAAGTATTAAATGCGGAAATTAGTTCTGTTGCCGTACATTTATCCAATTAAACAGTTCTTTATTTGCATACATTTTGTGTAAAGAGTTTTAAAATTGCTTTGACTAATTAAATAACTATTTATTGCTAAACCAAGTATAAATGAAACAAAAACATATAAATCTTGTACTCATGTAACATTTACTATGGGGAAAACTAGAATAATAACTTTTATATTCAAGGAAACAATATCGACTAAATATTTATTACATATATATATTTTGTTTGATCAATCTATACTATATTTTATTAAGCGTAGTTTGATGAAGTAAGCACAGGATTTGAGGGTAAATGTACAGGTAAAAATATGGAAAAATATCATATAAACAAATAAATAACAACTACCACCTCCCCCCCCGTATTTTTGAATAACTGAATTTTTGCAGAATGCATATGGACTAAATGGCTTTACATATACATAAAAAAAATATTTAACACAAATTCAAAAAGTAAAATGTTAAAAAAGGCCTTAAAAAATCAAGAGTTGAAATATTATTTTACGATTTATTATATTTTATTCCTCGGCCCATAACACTAATTGCTTAATGTGAAAAAACCTAAATGTCTGCAGTTTGTCGTCACATACAAGCCTACCTGGTGCCTTTACGTATCATTCAAGTCTAAGTTAGAATTATTCTTTCGAAACTATTCATCAACGTTACCGATAATATGATTTTAATCCTATATTACTTTATATATCAAGAGTTTTAAATTAGGTATTATTAATCTTGCTAATTTTGTAAATAAATATTGTACTTTGTATCTTTTTAATTTCTATTTTCTCCATTACAATAAAACATCAAAATTACACAGCTCTTTTAAAAGTGAATAGTATTTTGAATCGATAAAAAAATACAGTTTGTTTATAAATCATAAGTGAGGATTAAATTTGATAATTTAAAACTACCTACACTACAGTTTTTATCATTATTTTTTCCAACTCATTTTGTTTAAATCTGTTCAAATATAGGTTCCCGAATTGTTATTTGAAACACACAAACATATACTTATTTCGGAAATTTGTTAAACTCACGTCAGCGGTTCAGCTGCGTGGTCGATTATGCTGTCTGTATTTTAAGCCAAGTCCCATCACTTTTGTCTTTGTATTCTTTCCTATTTACTCTATATTCCGGAGTATTTCCAAGATAAGTAGTTTTATTTTATGTAAATTTTAATAGATACACTGCCACTAAGCACTGGTTTTTATTTTTATGTAAGTACTGTATTTAATTTTATAAATAAATAACATATTTCTCCTATAATTAATTAATTATAGAATTCGAATAGAAGTTGAATTAAACTCTCATTTACATTTTTGTTTGTAAGTTACCACTATCGGAAGATGTTAACTTCTATTATTTATGATATTGGTTTTAATGCTAATTTGGTTTTTATAATTTCGTATACATCCTATAAGAAAAACTTTATATTTAAAAAAAAAATAAAATAAAACTAATTTTATTCGGATTCAATTGATGTATTTCCCCCTTTTTATATTCTCCCCTTCTAGGTAATATAGGTGAAAAAAAGTAATTTATTTATTTTTCTGAGGTTGTGACTCGAATATCCAGATTAAAGTTTAGGCTTATTAAAAATGTAATTCAATTTACATAACTTAGTTTCCCAAGTGATTCAAAGCCTGTAAAGCTTCTTAGATTAATAAGACTTCTTTAAAAAGTTTTTATTAACAAATACAATATTTGTCGTCAACTTTCTAATATACATAAAACAATCAGCAGCGTCTGATTATACCATTAAAAGCTGATTATACCTTGATTTTTTTAAACTTGCAGTCTCTATTATTTAAAAGAAATGGAGAAATTGAATAATCTGTTTTTAGAAAAGTTATCCACCTTTACATTGTTATCCATCTTTGCATAAGACCTTATTAAACCTATTTGCAAAACCTCAAAACTTTACCTCCTCTCAATACCAAATCTCAAACAAATTCCATTGAGTCATATTGCAGATTTTATATAGAATAGGAAAGTTTGTTTTTAAATCTTAAATCAAAATCGACGTACTCATTCCTTCGTTTTTTATACAATTTATAATTAATTATTACATCTCCTTGGTAGATTGCAATACACAAAACTAATTTCTTATTGTTAATTAAGTAGTTGGAATTAAACTGTCACTCCAAAATAAATTTGAGATACCTGTACTGACAAAACTATTGTTTTTAGTACAAATTTATTTATTTAATTTGTCTGAAATGCAACTTTGGAATAATGAAAAGAAATTCTCAATAATAAAATAATCGTGACAAAATAGTATTTTAGACTTACCTACGTTTTTTTTAAATATCATTAAAATGATAAAAATAGATAAATTTTATTAAACGTAGTAAACTGATATATTGGTCAATTGGTTGTCTTACTAAAGAAATTAATTATTTGTGAAAGGCATTTAATTTAAAGTATTACAAGCAATATTTGACCATTACGAATATTTGAGATATTTAATAGTAGGGGGGAAAATGGGTTAAGGTATTTTATAAATAGATGTTATAACTTTCCCTCTAATCGTAAATAATTCTTACAAAACACGGTGTCATAAAAAATGTAATATAAGATTTTTTTAAATATCTTAATGGTCAGAGATGTGAAAATTGTTCACAAGAATGTTTTTAATTTGATATACCAATCGTCCAACGTTGCCATTTGACTTTTATATATAGGATTTCATCCCCCAAAATTCTAAATTTGTTTAAATTTTAAAATGTATGATAAGTGTTACGTTGTATGAAGGGTTATAAGGATTTTACAAAGTTTGGCAAAACGTTGAGTAGTGAGGGGGGAAATAGAATAAGAGTAGACAGTTGTAAAAGGAAATAAGTAAGTCAAAATTTTTCCTTTCAAAATGTTTATCTTCAAAATGGTGTAAGACTTTCAAAAACAATTCCTACCCCAAAATATGCAGTTCGGATCAATCACTGGAATTTCAAATCGTATTTAATTGGATTATGTAGGTGCCATTAAGTAGGATTTCAGTTTAAACTTTGAGGGTAAACTTATTGGTTTGAGTACAATAAATCTAAGATTTGTGGTCTTTAAATTATGCATAGCATGTATAACGGAGAACTAACACATTATTTTGTTTCTTAATTAAATAGAGTAACTTCATTTCATAAGACATTTGTCTGTAAATAAGACAGTTATTACTTCGGCTCGAATTAAAACGCCAAACTATTGAAATCTTGCGAAAATTCTAAAAAAATTACCACCACTTTTGATGGCTTTTCTCGACGTTTTCGATGTATCTGAACATGATAAAAAAATCAAAAATGTTGTGCCCTTGTGACTGTATGTGTTTCTGACTGTGGACATGATATGTGCACTCACACGTGCTGTAGAAAACTTCTGGTGGTTCCAAAATCTTCGTAATTTTATTGCGGAGAGTTGAAAACCATTTGACCTATCTAGCATGACAGCAACGTGACGCACGCGACAAAAACGTCACATTTTTTAGTATTTATTATTTAATATATAAAATAGTAGTATTTTTTAGTATTTGTTTAGTATTTTTTAGTATTTAAATAAACACTAGCATAAGTCTCGAAAAAGTGTTCCATCTTATCGTTTTGTAATAACTTAACATTTAATTGTATTATCAAACTCAGTTTTGACTTTTAGTACTCCGCTTTGGTAAGTATGTTCAGATCCTAAGTTTACAAAACAAACAACTCGGTAGCGCCACACACCTTAGAGTACAATGGTCTGCCAGATTGCTGTTTTACTTTCTCATAAATAGTATAGAGATAGTATAGTGATCGCAAACCAAAATCGATGTTGAGATTTTTGTGGAAATATCCATTTTGGGACCCCCTGACTGCAAAAAAGGGGTTGTGAAAAAATTATACCTGATTTTTGGGGGGGTTTTGGCCAAAAAGGGGGTTGTTTTCAAAATGTTTCAAACATTTCTTCGATCATCGATTGACATGTTCTAACATGGCCTAATTGACATGTTTGGTGCAAATTTGTTCGAAATCGATCGAATAGTTTTCACTCTAGCTTTGTATAAATATTTATTAGTTACTCTCCTACTTTAATGTATCCCCTCTTCTATTTTAATACAATTATGAAGTCACAGTGAATCTGTTTAATAAGTTAAATATGTTTGAGAGAAAGTATGTGCCAGTTTCTGGAACCGTTTATTATAAATTTTTCTTTCCTGACAGAAAATTTTTTGGAATGCATAAATCTTTCACATCACATGAACACCTACTCTAGCCTCTTGACAACCATACTCTTTTAAACAACAAAGCCGATGTGATAAAATTAAGAATCTGTTAGTACATAAATGAAAGAATAAAAATTACTAAGCTACAAGATTTAATTCAGACAGCAAAATAATATATAAAATTTAAACCTTAAAGGTTTTTAACCATTTAAATAGATTACGATACATGTTGCATATTAGGTAAATTACTAGGCCTACTAATAACGCAATTTCTGCAAATTATTAATTTCTCTGTTTTTTGTTTGTTTTTTTATAATTAATAATTTTAATCACAAAATTAACAAAAATATTTTGGGTTTAACAACTTTCATGAAAATGTTTTTTAAACTGCATATTGATGGTTTACATGTTTAAAAAGCTTTATATTTTTCCTATACATTCGTACTTTTAAAATTATTAATTGTGTAGTAGAAAATAATGTCGTAGTAAGTTTTGTGAAACATTTGAGGTAACTAGCAAACACAGTCAGCTTGGAAGTATGCACACCCAAGGGCTTTGCTTTACTTTTCCCTTTTACTACATTCCACAGATATTGAAATTTAATAATGTCTAACAGAAATTAGAAATTGTGATATTCTGATCAGGAAGATACCACGTTGTTCACTCGGCTAAGACTTGTCGTAGAGAATTCTGATAAGTTTAAATTCTTTAGTTTTTTGAAGTGATAACTTCTATTGGCCCGTTGAGCACTATCACTTGACTATGTTTCTGAAATCTCGCATCAAGCTACTTTTTGCGTAGACACAAGTCAGAGCGTGCAGAGGGAATAGGCGATACATAGTATATAATTATATGTTATTATAATATTAATATAATATAATAATATCATATTATAATAAGCATGCGAAAAATAGTGACCATTATAATGTAAACATTATTTATTTAGAGACTAATGATTTTGAGTTAGGTATTAGTGAATGCACTCTACATAGAATTCTAAGAATAATTCAATATGTAAGGGATAATTATAATAATAATTATCCCTTACGTATTTGGAATAATTATTATATAATAAAATAATAATTAAATAATAGCGGGAATAGGCGATACATCTATACTTATGAAAGCCAAATACCACTCTTTGATTGACTGATAACAGTTTTTCGATATGGCTTTCGACCAGGAAACTTGGCACAAGAATTTTTTAAAGGCTCTAGATACGTACTAAGAAAGGTTTTGGAAAGATCCTTAGCCTAAGGGTGGTTACCATCCCTAAAGCTATATTTTCAGAAAAACTCAGATATTTCCTATTTATTGGTCGATTTTGAAGAAATTTTGCATATAGCTATAATAGTTGAATGTACCCTATTACCATACACTTAACAAAGGGGTAGTTTCTACCCCTAAGGATTAAAAGGGGTATGACTATGACTTTCATTGGTACGGCTTAAGATAGCCATAGTTACTTCTGAAGTTCACCCGCACTTGCTATTTTTGAAGTGATAACTTCTATTGGCCCATTGGGCACTTTCGCTTGACTATGTTTCAGAAATTTCGCGTCACGAACTTTTTGCATAGACACAAGTCTGAGCATGGAGAGTGAATAAGCGATACGTAGTACATAATAATACATTATTACAATATTAAACATATTGCGAAAAATAGTGATCATTATAATGTAAGCAGTATTTATTTAGTGACTAATGATCTTGAGTGAGGTATTAGTGTATGCACTCTACATAGAATTCTAAGAATAATTCAACATGTAAGTGATAGTAAATTATAATAATTATAAGGGATTACAGCAATTATAATAATAAGGGATTCTAAATCAGGATTATTCTTAGAAATTCTTTGTAGAGTGCATACACTAACAATACCTCATTCAAAATCATAAGTCACTAAATAAATACAGCTTACACTATAATGATCACTATTTTTCGAATACTTAATAGAATTTATTTTAATATAATAACATTATAATTATTATAGTATCTTTATATTTTAATATTATAACTATGAAATTTCAAAATATATAATATTTTATGACAATATATTGACTTGTGTAATTTGTTGACCCTTATTCTCCTTTAATCTTAATACTGATAACAATATAAATCAGTCATAGAAGTTATCACTTTCACGTGTGGTCTTAATTTTTTTCTTTCTCTTCTTATGCATGCGTTTCTCTACAAATTATAACATATGCAAGTATTAGATCAGAACTCTCTAGGAGTATAGTAACCATTGTGTTTCGTTTTGAGGTAACCTGAATCAGTATATATCGTATTATCGAGAGTTAAATATAAACTGTCATATTGCTTATCTCGCAGCTTTGTATTTCGCAAATACACTCAATACTGCACAAGTTGTTTTAACACTAACAAATTTGATCACGCAACTAAACCGCTGAAAGTTTAGCGAAATTAAAAAATTAAATTTATATGTTTTATGGTTTCAAAAAACAATTTGGTTAATAGGTACACTCAATAAGGCGCTGAATAGGCGGGTGCGTGTACCACATATATTACTAGAATTTGTTTGTGCCTAAGCATCCACTTCGGCTCACACGCTACTTCGTTCCAGTCTCAGTGGAAAAACTCGCTTTACGACTGCTTCGCTTCGCTCGCAAAGTACAAACTTGGCCGTTTAGGCCTTGGATCAGAAGATGCCCCCACGTGGATTTGAACAGGGTACTTTTATGGTATTTTACGTTTTGATTGTTTTTGGGGGAACCAAGCCAGCTATAAGGTCGTGTACAAAAACAAAATGTAAAAAATAATACCCTACATTTATTGGTTTAGATGAAAATCTAAAAAAATAATTAACTTTGCACTTGGCTTCAACACTATCTTGTTTGCATTTCCCTGCACACATTGTCTCAGCTATCTACTCCTTTACACAGTGTACGAACTTAGATGCAATATCAATGCAAAACCCTGCTACAGGAATTGGGTCGACAAAATCAATCAACATAAACATACAGGTTTACCGTTTCGTAGATGTAGCGTGCAGAAAACGTCACTGGTAGGAGATGTACAAACGAAATTGATAAAGAAGATTTCATATGTTTGTCGTAAAACTCTTGTTCACTTTCACTAACAAGAATTTGTTTCTTTTTAATAGGATTGCTTTATCAAGATATTAAATTACTATACATACAATCGAATAATACGAAATAATGGTTGCTACAATAATTGCATTTAATTTGTTGAATATCATTAACCACTTTTCGGTAATGAACAATCACTTCCACCTCATAACTGAATAAAGTATAATGTATTTAACTATTGATTAAGGGTATTGGTTCTAATTTATAATTAAAGAAGTTAGACTAATGGAGACAGAAAGCATCGTATAGCGTAAGTAAACTAAAAGCCAGTAATTACAGTAAAGACCACGAAAGAATACCGTTGAGGGACGGGCTTGTGTACACCGAGACCTTGAACTCTCCAATCGCCTTAGTGCGACGTTGTCACGTTCTTCCTACGCTTCTAACTGAACGCGGCTGACTCAACGCATTTATAATTCTTTAAACTGTGCGCTCAAGCCTCGAGCGGTAAATACCAGGAGTGTTCGAGGCTAGTAGATATGGCAACGCTGCGCACCCATCCTATTGGCCGCCACGCAACGTTATTCTTTAGTGGTTTGAACCTACACAACTATTATTGTGTTATACGTTTCAACTGTAGGAGGTTGGATACTCTCTGTTCCCAATATCTTTATCTGTTAAAGAGTATTTTTTGATCTTGGACAACAGTATAGAGTAAACTTAAACTCATCTGTTTTTTTGAAATTTCTATGTGACTCTTAAGACAAGAAGCTGCGTTTGGTGCAAGTTATATTGTAAACCATTGGTATTCAACCTTTTAACACTTACTGCCCACTTTTGGATCTATCTTAGTAGTAAAATGTTCTATCCGTCCACCAGTAATGATTAAAGTAGGGAAGTAAGTTTATAACATTTATAAAGCAGGCTTACAGCAAGATAGTGCAAAGATAAAATTGTACAACACGCCACCCTGCTGACAAAAACATACTGTGATTGCCAAGGTTAAGTTAATTAATTCTGTGTTTTTTTTATTAGGTTTGTATGTTTTTATCAGAATAGTGTGGTGTTGTAAAAATTCGCCAAAATATATAATAATTATTATTTTTCTCACCAAATACTTTACGTATTTGGAGCTGCAAATTGGCATAGTAAAATCTCTTGAAAATATTTGCCAAAAAAGGCATCATTCTTTACTGTCATTAAATGTTGACACAGATTGGTCTAGATATTATTTTCAAACATGTGTATGACGCTATCGTATAAAGATATAGAACTGGACAAATGCGAACTCTTTGAGAGTTACCTAATTTCTGGTGCAAAAGTAACCTAAACAAATTTGCAGGTTAACTACCGCTGCTCTAACCTAAGCAAATGCGTTTGACGTAGTCAACGTATCAAATAGGATGAGTGCTTTTAACCACAGAGTCACTCTACAGCCCACTTCTGGTTTTAACTCACAACCTAGAAATCTGAATGGAATAAACGCTAAAAATTAGAATAATAAATCGACAGCATAGAGTTAAACATACTTTTCATTCAAAGTAAATGAGTACCTCTACAACTACTGTAGTGTTAAATAATTCAAGTTAGATCTTATTGCAAAACAATCCTCAAAATTTGTGTAAAATTTGCTAGTATTCTATTTGACAAGAATACTGTCAAACGATACTTACTCGACAATATCGTACCATATCTAGGCACTAGCGATATTCATAATAGTTATGTAAAATTTTATTTTTGTATAGTATATCGAATAAGCATGGTTATTAAAATAAGTTATCTATTCAAAAAAAGTATATTCAACTTATTTTTGTATCTAAAACTTTTAAATTTTTCTTAAAAAATATTGTGTTTTTTCTTTCCTTGCATAATAAACCAAAACTAAACGCCTACTTGCACCTGATACTAGTTTTACACTCTCATACCACCATTGAGTTGTCTAGGTCTTAAAATTTAGCCACAATTTGCCTAAAAAAAAATGCATCAGTCATTTTTTTTTTTTATTTTATATGTGTTAAAAAACATATTTTCGAATATTTCTTTAAGTTTCCATTATATTTAGAATTGTTTTAAATTGCTAACTCAAACGGAAGTGGGAATTCAGATGTTCACACTGAGGGCCAGATATAGTGAGTGAGTTGTATATATTTGATAAATTGAAGTGGGAAAAACAATACACACAATACCTTATAAACAAATATTAAGTTGAATATTCTGAAACTGTGTTAATTAAAACGAATAATAAATCATCATCATTCATTCACTTTAGAATAATTTAAAATTATTCAAGTTATAGATAAAATGCTATGGTTAAGCAAACGGAAGAAAGTACATGCAAATTTATTCTTAATTTTTAACTGGTTTAGTTACGACTTAAATTTTTAAACAAAACCAGCAGTTACTGCGAAATAGCGAAAACACATGTAGCAGTGAGAATACGTAAGGGAAAGTCACAGGGGACATACTTGAAAGCGAATTATGCAACGTACCTTTTAATGAAGTTACAAGGGACATAGAAGAGTGGTATAAAGTATAAAATTCTTTTCAGTGGTGAAATCAAAAAAATTAAATTACTGTTCTGTATCCATTGCAGTAGAAAAATTTACGAAGTCATTTTCGACTATAATTTATGTTACTACTTTGGATTAAATAAAACTAAATTGGAGGAGTTGTGATTAATATAGTTTCTTTATTCTTTAAAGTAGAAGTCGGTATACAAAAATATATGATAAAGAATGTTACGACTTTTTTGGAAACCACAAATAAGTTGAACGCTTTAAGGAAATGAGATTATATAGTATCGAATTTATTGTCTTGTTATAGTGATGCTTAAAATGGAAGTAGATGCTGAATGCATTTAAATTCGCTCGGGTTATTTTTTAACATGAAATTTTAAACATTATCGAAGTCGAAATACATTCCTTATTTCCTCCTATTAACTTATCTATCTTTATCTTAAAAAAGAAAAAATCGTATGAGGATTTCTCTTTACATCGTGTGATATACAAAAATTTACTTTTCGAGAAATTCGAGTTTTTGATCGATTTAATAAATGGAACTAAGCAAAAATGCTTTCCAAAACACAAATTTGAACATTCCTGAACAGTTGTGTATTATTTTATTTGCACTCTCAGAATGCCAGAGGAGAAAATGTAATTAATTAACAGGCACGTAGGCTTAATGCTTATTGAAAGCTTTCCTCGTAGGTTGAAGTTGCTCTATTTAGCAAACTTCCAGAGTTTATAAGTGTTGTACTATACATTGGCAAATTTAAAATTAGCCTACGATGTGTTCTGGTGTTTGAGTCCATTTGATCCGTGAACTATATCAACAGCAATCAGAGTTTACTTTTTAATTTGTGGCACTCATCATGGTCGTTTTTATATATTTTCTTCCATTACATTGTATATTCAGATTTTATGAAATTTGACTTAAATTTGCAGTATTAGTATAGTGTACTCCTTCAATTCAAATATTATGTACTTTTTTAGTTTTTTTTAATACCTTTTTGTTGTTAGTATTTAATTGCATTCATTTTATTGTGTGTTTTTTTACTGAGGCTATACAAATGTTCTATTTGTCAACGAGTATACAAGACATTAAAAGAAAGAGTGTTCTAATTGTAGAGAAATCCAAATCCACAATTTACAAATTGTAAGGAATTATTTAAAAACGGTACCAGCTAAGACATATATTTTAAAAAAATTTCAAAAAATACTTATTTTTGTTTTGTTTAATTAATTAAATCTCGAATTGTCTTTAAATTGTAAGTTTTTTTAAAAAATGGCTCCCGCTAACGAACATATTGCTCTTAGTGGCAATAGGAAATACAAAATATTAGTCAATTTTCAGCTGTGTTTATAGATTGATAGAAATACTTAGAAACATCTTTTTCATTTTTACTTACTCTCAAGTTAAAAAAAATGTGAAGAAAAGGAATACTCGTTATACTAAAGAAAGAATATATATTTTTAGTAGAACCTGAGATACGATGTCATGTTCCCAACATAGATTTCCAACCTTACATTATAAAGTCAGCTTAAGAAACTAAATAATTCTTTTAACTTATAAGTTAGATGACATCATTTCAGGGTCACGAATATGCCCTGGGCTATGTCGCTACTATTACAGGGAGAAACTGAACGCAAATAATTATGGGTTGCTTCAAAGATAACTGGTTGATTGTCAAAGCACGCTCTGAAAATAAACCAATATTGATGTATTTAGGAAAGACAGACAATGATCGTTGTAAATATATTCTGTAAAAGAATAGACTATTAAAATAATGAAACTATGACCACTTATTATTGAGATATTTACTCAAGTACTAGATCTTGTCCAAGAAAATAGCTACGCTTCTCCTCCTGTTGTTTGAGCGGTCAACATAGCCGCAAGGTACTATTAAATTTGTAACTAAATACTGACAACGTCGATAATCGCTACAAAATATACTTTACAAGAACTGTGCGTTGGACTTAAACTATTGCATTAAAGGGATTAAATAAGTGTTCCACTCATGCAACAGTTTAGCTGTCACCTTCTTCAGTGGTTTCCACCACTAATGCATATTTCATTCGAATCTTTTTTTTGTTGAGAATATAAGTGTTTATACGTTATTATTATCATTTTCTGAACAGAAGATGTTGCGAAACCCTTGTCTTACTAATCTAACTGGCGCTTTGCCCTTTAATTTTATTTTCAAGTCTCAGTCAACAATGATAATATACAGGGTGTTCCCAAATTATGTTTCCAGACTTCCACAAATTGTTCCTTTGGTCAAAACAAGAACAAAACTTCCAATAAACATAGGTCCTAAAACGCTTAGTTTCCAAGATATCCGCCATTTTGTTTTTTGTACAAAATAATTCATATCTAGAGAACGGTTTGACTGATTGAGTTCAAACTGCATGAAGTTTCACCTGATAATGACATACCTCAAGACAAATAAACGATTAAATCTAGTCATGCGTTTCAAAATGGCGGATGTTTGAAAATTTCAAACCTAAATTACTCCAAAACCGTACATTTTAACGAAAAATGTCAAGACACCTTTTTTGTAGCCCTTTTGATTCCCTATCGGAAAGTGTAACTATCAAAACAATCGGATGAAGGATAATAGCTAAGTTAAAAGGTAATGACAACAATAGTCCATACAATATTGTAGTATTTACTGTCGTGGTTCGGATTCCACGTAAAACTGTAGGTCCCGTCTTCATTAGCCTTAAGTGCAAAACAGCAGGACGTTAAACCAAAAAAGAAAAAAAAAAAATTTTTAATACAGTATTACAAAATTGCTTCCATTTTAAAGAGTATTTTAGATTAAAAACATAATGTTTCATTCATTAGATACTAATTCTGTATTGCCTTGGTAATGAAACTCGATCATTTACTAGCTTTCAAAACACACAACAAGGAAAACCGGTAATAATTAAAATTATTGTCGATAAACACAAAGTACAACAATTATGTACTAATTAAGTTAATAATTTAATTATTATACATAATATAAATGTGTTAAGCATAATGGGTTCGTTCAGAAGTTTTGTAATTAAAGTTTAATTATTATAGTAGACGATGCCAGAGAAAATTCATTCTAAGCTCGTGAAGTGCTAACTGAATATATATTAGATGCATTTTCTTCTCTCTTATTATGTAACACTTAGTTTTATTTTGTTTTCCTTTTTCTTCGCGTATATGGTTATCACGATACAAAATCTAACAATTAATTAACACTTCCATTCCTTAATGTGTTATTTTTTAACTGTTTTGATATAAAGTAAAATTCTGTTATTTTTTACCAAAACAGGCTGTATAAGATTTTCGACTAGAAAATCTTTCTATTATATGTTCAAACCACTGTAAATAGATATTACAGAAATTTAAATGATTTGTTGCTATTTTTAAAACAAACTGACTGAATTTTTTAAAAAATTGTTTTTTTTATGCATCTGATTAAAAGCTTATTACGGTGATGCAAGGACTTTTTTTAAAAAATATAACAGAGAGCATATTTTGATGGATAGGAAAGATGTGGTTTTTGAAGATATTCCTAAAGTAAACATGTTGAATGTTCATAATTTATTCCCTTTCGAGTGTGTACACAGTTTCGGTCCGCTATATCGTACATCTCAGACTGGTGTTCCATTGCATTCTGTTTAAAAGGTGGAACATATGTCCAACAAATTAAAATGTATGTTTTATTAAGGGACAGATGATTACGATTACTCGTTTATACTCTATCGTTCGGTCAGTTTATGTTCGTATATGCTTTGACGAGCGTAACTTCTGACAGATAAACATAGATCCGATACACGTGACCTAAATCTACAAATTACCCTAGACGAAGTAAGTACTATCTAAACGTATCTTAAAATTACTTACTCGATGAAGTCTACTCAAAATATGTTTTAAAACATAATTTTGTTACATAAGACATATTGCTGTTTTTATCATCAAACTTCAGATATCAGTAACGAATGACCGTTCCAAAAAAATATTAATACAAAACATTACGTTAATGTCGTCGACCTCAGAGACATGCTGATTGATTGAAGAGACGTTTTAAATTTGCTCACGCTCGTAGTGATTTGCCTGTCGTATTTAGGGCGGAGCCTTCATGAGTTATCTCATAGTAATTGCACGCGGAACTAACTTTGTTTAACTCGATTATTACAAAATATTAATCAGTTATTCTATGGGTAATTGAATATTGAATGAAACGAAAATTACAGGCCTTTAACGTCGTTTATAAAACTAATCTATGGCGGCAGCCTTTTACTAAGCAATTGACCTCAGACACTTGCAACAATGTTTGATAGATAAAGAGGATAGTTAAAATAAACTACTTGATATACCAGATTTTACTAGTGGTATGTATAAACTTAATATGTTTTAAAGTAAGGAAATTTAATAAAACTAATATAATAAAACATATTTTTGAAGTTATAAGAAATAATTCTCGATACAAAATGTTTAAATAAAAATGTTTCCACACAAATGAAATATCGGTTAAAAGTTTAAAACCTTAACCGTAGTTCCGCCTTCCTCAAAATATTATGAAACATATATTAATAACTAGCTGAATAACCGTTATATATTTTTTATGCTGAATAATATTTTTTTTTTTTGCATAACTGTGTTACATACTTGTTATATTTTTATCTCATTTGCATTCATCTTTTTTCCACGAAAGTGACTTCTATTACATGTATTTTCGTTTGGTATTTATTGGTCACTGGCGGCCCGTCAATCGTCTTGGTCACGGTATGTGACCTGAATAAATTCAACCAATTAAAAGATAAATAATTCAGAGTTAAGAGCGCCTTCTTTTACAACCATTAATATACAGACTGGTAAATCACGGTCTTAGATTGATGTTGAAGATCCCCCAGATACGTCTTTAATATGCGAATGCATAGATCGGGATATTTTTAAAGAGCTTACGTCTTTAAACATTTTACATAACCTCCTTACTGACTCTAGTTATAACACTTTTACAGGTTATGTTTATTTTTATAAAACTTCTTTGTAGACAACATTCTTCGTTCGTCGCTCTGGCTGCAGAATTACCAGGTTATCAGGAAAGCTTACTCGAAAACATACGACGTACAGTTGGCCATGAAACAGTCTTTCCTTAAATCCACGCCAGTCACTTTCAAAGACTGACCTTGAGGGTTATATAATCCACAAAAATGTTTCAAAATATGCTTAATATTTTAAAATATATTTGCCGAAAATGTACAACAAATTACCGGTATATATCAAACATTGTACTAGGCAACCAAAATTCCTGAAACGCTTGAAATCTTGGCTGCTCAGTCTCGACAATGTGGGCACTCTCCTAAATAAGTAGTATAATCCAGCTCACTTTTTGTTTTAAAATTTTCTAAAAATTTCTTTTACTGCATTTATTTTAAAGTTGTATGCTTTGTTTGATTCATGCGCTACAGGAAGAGCCGCAAATGCAAAAAGCTTTATTATTTATTCATTAACCAGTTTTAAAATCTGATTGAGCTCAGTTATCTCTATGCTCCATAAAAGATGCTTATATATATATAAAAAGACCATTTTTGCTGTGAAACTTCTTAAACTCACTAAATTCATTGTGTCTGTAGAACTCTGATAAAATAATTTTTATTTTGTTTTTTTAAGTAAAGGTAACCCTCATTACAGGATTCTTATGGAGGGTACCTAATTCTTCCCTTTGTATTTTTAATGTATTAATTTATGTAAATTTCTTATGTTTATGTTTTATTTATGCATGTATTATATTTTACAAGGTTTGTAAAAAAGAAAGAATAAATTAATTTCTAATTTCTAATTTCTAATATTGTAGCAGAGGTACCAGAACTTCGCTCGCAGATATGAATAAATGCATGATAGAAATATCGGGTAAATATTGAAAGTTAATTGGACCAAAACTTATAGAGAGTTTCGTCCAAATCAATCTATGTATCCAATTTTGGCTTACTTATATAATCAACTATGAGACAGTAAGCGCAAAAGCTATGTTTCTGCCAGTTTGAGGTACATTTCACGTCTATTAGTAGGGCCTACATTTTATCTAAAATATTTTCTACGAATTGTTAAATTTCTGAGTACATTATATTGAAGTAACGGCTATATAAAGGCGTAATTGTCCCATTTTATCCCGTAGATGCAAGTAATTGATATTCAAATGGCTTTTCTTTTTTTACACCTTATGAATAATATGTACCAAATTTCAGATATCTAGCTTTATAGATATTAATAGAAATTATTTTATATATATAGGAGTAGCAACCCCAATTTTACCGCTAGTGACTTAGTCATAGGTAACAAAAATGAGTTTGGTACGTTTTTTCTTAGTACCATTTAAGAAATAATTGTAATAAATTTTAGCTCTCTAGGTTAAACAAAAGTATGAAAACTATTATTTATTGTTTTACGGAAATTGTTTTAAATTTTCACTCTTAGATGGAACTAATCGAAATGCTAGTGCATTAATCTTTCAATTTACCTCTTATGAAACAAATGTGTCAATCAACAGCTCATGGGAAGAGTACGAATGTATTTTTATAGTAAAATGACTGTCACCCCCAATTTAATCATTAGACACAACTATTTAAATTGCATATTTTATTATTTCTTTACTATAAAGCACTTAAAATTAATATTTGATAAATTTAAGCTCTCTACATAGTGGGGGGTGAGTAGAATTAATATTTATAGTTTTTGGGATTGTTATTACATTTTTACCCCTTAGCAGAATGTGACAAAATGTCAAAGTGGTTTATTCTTTATATTCATCTTGTAAGAAATAAATGTACAGAATGTCAGCACTCTAGCTTTGAGGAAAGTATTTATTGTTTTAGGGATTGTTTCAACCCTTAGAGGGCAAATATTTTAAAATTCTTTCTTAGTGCACCTCTCGCCCCTATGAGAAAAACGTGTACCAAACTCCAAGTTTCTAGGTGGTATGGTTTTTGAGATGCTGTGATCAGTCAGTGATTGAGTGGGTTTTCGATTTTATATAAATAGATAATGAATAAACAGGATAAATACCTTACATTACCTTAGCTTGATTTAAAGGTGGATCGCAGCTAACAAAGATAACATTTCCCAAGCCTATTATTGTCTTACGCTGTTTGAATAGAAAACGATTCCTCTAAAGTAATATAATATAATATGTTAGTTTTTTTGTAAAGTGTATGGGTACCTATAATACCACAATTTTTTTAGAAATTTCAGCTATAGAATTTTTGGAATTAAATGGGGTTGGTTTTATATCATCATTCTCGATAATGCATAAACAAATCCTGAAATGCACTTTATTTTATAATATTACAACATTCATTAAACAATATATTTATAAATTCTCAAATTATGACTTTTAAATAATAAATAAAAATACAGTGTTTTAAAATGTGTAACTCAAATCCATGTTGAGATATTTTTTGAATAGTGACAAAGAAATGTACAGTGTTTTAATATTGATATTACAAATATTTAATATAAACATGTTTACCGAAATAAAATTTTGTTCAGTTGTAATGTTTAAATAATTGTATATACATTGAATTTAGTTTATGTGTAATTTTAGAGATACCTTGTGTGTACACAAACCACAAGAAACAATTAGTCCGTATACTTAGATCATGCTGTCGTAAAGATTAAAGTGCAAAATTCTCAGTTTAGGAAAGAAAAAAATAACGTGGCATGTGAATTGTTATTGAGAATGCTAATTTTAGCCTTTTCTCAATAGTTATTGAGGAATTAACATTTAAAACAGTTGTGTGCAAAAGTTGTAAGAAAACTGCTTGTCTGTACAAAGAAATGTATCTACAACTACTTTCGTTAGATACAACATATCGATGTATTTCTCAAAGGTTTTCCCAAGACGGCAACGCCCAGATTCATCTCAAAATAGGAAGTTATACTCAGAGGCTTTTTACACACAGAGAAAACCTTTTCCAAACGTAAAATTATTTACAAGTTCCTGAGCTTGGACTAATATAATACTTGTTGAATTATAAAGTATAACTAAATTAGCCAATTACTACTTGTATAATTTAACTAAAACAACGCAATTAGAAATGTATAATGGGCTATCACTTAGTCTTATTCAGCTCTGAATTGTATAGTAACAAGTATTACTTTATTCTCAATCCCATTACACAGATATGTCCTGCGGACCAATCCACTTAGTTTTCCAATGGTATTAGAACAGAAGGTACTTCTGAAATGAAATCTAATAAAAGGAGCAGTTTATTTAAGTACCCAGAAAATAGAATAAAAATAGATTTGCATTTTAAGTATAATATAATATGATTAGCAATAACATTATATTAAAATTAATTAAATAATTGTTTCCACTCTCATTGTCTTTTATAATAACTGCATTGTGAAAACTAATTTAAAGTAAAATTTTAGCTTTGTGGTCTAGCTATTTGAGCTATTTTAAGATTCATTTTGTTTTAGTATCCAAGTCACGTTTGTTTATTTAAATAATATTTTACCTCATTTGGCTCCGCCACGTGACTTCTTTGCTTCAGTTTCCCTGACGCGTTTCAGAGCTTGGGCCCCATCCTCAGAGAATCACTCACTCGAGATCGTCAACTCATTAAAATATAAAAGTTACACAACATATTACACAACACAAACACACAACACAAAGTTACAACACGGTTGGTACCGTTACACAGTCCATGAGACTGTGCCGGTTGCTTAGGACGGTTGCCTCCTACAAGCGCCCTGTCCATCGAGCGCCATGTCCATCTAGCGCCCACTCTCGGGTTGACGAGGGTCAGAAGGGGGTTGACAGGACTAGGAGCTGTCCAACTAGCGCCGCATTTTTGTGTCACCCCCTTCGACCAACATTCTTGTAGTATTTACTTCTGATCCTCTATCGCGTAAATTGACACGATCAGTGACATCGAAAAACATTCCTTAAATAGGACCCATATGCTTGTATTTAAAACCTTTCTTATAGATAATCGCAACGATATATATAGTTTATAATATTACAGTAACGTTATTGCAATAGCCGTTGTCGGATTTGTAATACTAGAACTAAAAAGATGATAAAAATATAACAAATTATTTCCAAAAATATTCTTAAACAAAATACCTATCAAATCTTTAATTTGGTATTTTACCAGGTGCTATTTACTGAATCACTGTTTCTAGTAAGATGTAGATACCTACATATGAACACCTCAATTTTGTCCTAAATTAAACGGTAATTTTTGTAAGCAGTGCCATGCGTGTTATAAGCACGTGTATAAACAATAATTTAATATGCTAGTATTAGGTCATGTCCCTCAAAAGCGGATTTAATATTTCTAAATATAACTTGAATAGTTTAAAGAAAATGTCAACTTTAATACCTCTTAAATATTCTATCAGTGGAAGAAAAGACGTGTCGCAAGCAACACAAATGTCGAAACCAAAATCATAAAGTTATGCATTTTAAATCATAGCAAAAACATTGTGATGGCCTATGTTCATAATACCCAAGAGGCGACTTTTGTTATTTAACTGATTTAACAATAATTGAATTGCATAACATTAATTTAACCCGTAGTACAATGTGGGTTTTGCCAGCATATTAAATAGCTTATACACATTAATTTGCTTAAAAATAATAATGCTTAAATGCATGCTTGAAAATATTTGTTTTAATCCATTAGTTATGACATTTTAGCCAATCAGCTGGCGTAAACAATGAACCTTTTCGCATTTTTCCATCCACTACCAGAATATTAAGAGTACAAATTTGATGTCTTGTTTGAACTGGAGTCCGCGGGCCTTTCTTTGGATACCTGTTGCGAAATTACTTCTAGCAAACGATGGGCGATGATTCGTGATAGGCACGCCTTGATTTTGAGGTGCCTTTGACTAAAAGTGGGCACGCAATCCCGGCTGTCGCTAACAACGAACCTTTTTTCACTTTTTATTCCACTAATAGAACACTTAGAGTTAAAATTGATGTTTTCTTTTATAATTGATGTATAAACTAATCAAGTTATATTTAGACATATTAAATCCGCTTTTGAGTGATACGCATGCTTATATTGCGTTTAATTTACTGCTTTACAACATTTGTAGCTGATTTGAGGGGATACATATTTAGGTCAGAAGTAAATACTACAAGTACAGGTGGTCGAAGGTAGTGACACAGAAATGCGGCGCTCGTTGGAAAGCTCCTAGACCTGTCAACCCCTCTCTGACCCTCGTCAACCCGAGAGTGGGCGCTCGATGGACATGGCGCTCGTTGGACAGGGCCCTCGTAGGAGGACACCCGACCGGACATCCACGCTCAGAGAAACAGCTTTGACAAATTATTCTATATTCTAATTAATAAACGAGAATCACCAGACTGAAAGTTTCTACAGACTTGGTATAAACATTCTCGGAATCGGCTAGACTCTGTCCATCTATTTTAATCATAATTTTATTATCTAATTTATAATGTGTGTGTTTCACCAAACGGTCGCCTATTTACCGATGACTCGCTTGAGCACAATTAGCCGGACGTTATAATGCTTTACAACAAAATTAAACCACACTGTGCAACATAAACTACCTCCATTGTCTATTTCCGTTGAATCTAGATTCTCGATTGAGCTTTAGCCCAAGATCACGATTTAGGTCTTGAACGAATCGCAAAATGTATACATTTATTTAAACATGTATGAATATGTATTATTTCTAGAGCACCTTTGTATGGCATAAAATTTAATCCCCACCATGCGCCATGTCGAAGTCAAAATCAAATTTTTATTTTGACACATTGGAAGTAATTGACACTAATTTGAAAACCAAGCAAAGTGGTTTGATCCTATAATTAACCTGTAAAGGGCAAGACTCTTCAGTGAGATCAAACCAGCCAATGTCCGGAAACATATTATTTCTTATTAAAGTTCTGTTTCTAATCCATACTATTATATACAAGTATAATGGTGTTTGTCTGTGTGTATGTTACTCAATCACGTAAAAACTACTAGATCGATTTGAATGAAATTTGGCACACATATAGATGAAGACCTGGAATGAAACATAGGCTAGAATTAATTTAATTTAAGGGTTGAAACAACCCTTAAAACAATAAATATTAATCACGTAAAAACTACTGGATGGATTTGAATGAAATTTGGCAAACATATAAATGAAACATAGGCTAGAATTTATTTAGTTTTAAGGGTTAAAACAACCCCTAAAACATTACATATTTATTATTATACTTCCATTAAGACTAGAGAGCTGACTGGAAATTTGTTCATTTATTTCTTACAAGATATATATAAAAAGTAATATATATTTGTATTTGTTAGTGTACTGCTACGGGGTGAAAATATAACAACCTCTAAAACAATGCAAATTAATTATTATACTTCCCATTAAGCTAGAGAGATGGAAATTGGTATATTTATTTTTTACAATACCGGTATATATATACTATTTAAATCATATTTTCATTTTATAGCGTGCTGCTAAGGGGTGAAAATGTAATAACAACCCCTAAAACAATAATCATTTATTACTATACGGCGAATCTTTGGACCGTGTGCGAAGCTACGGGTACCGGCTAGTTAATTATAAAACGAAATGTATAAAAGTTATAAGATATTGGTATTTGGGATTTTGTTTGATGTCTTAATACTCTAAGCGCCAATGTTAAATATTTTTGGTTTTCGGCGTTTGCAAGCATATTTTGACAAATTCGTAAAAAATAGTAATTGTAGGCCATCCCAATCCAAAAGTGCATCATAGATTTTTTATCAACAAAAGTCCAAGGAATTCATATATGCAACTAAAAAATGGATTGATCAAAAGTTATAAAAGTTATTAACTCAGGAAGAAAAAATGTTCAGTAAAGAAAAAATTCAACTTTATGCCTACATAAAAAGTAGTAAAATTTTATTTTTTTTTCATAATGTAAAAAAGTTTTGTAATTTAGTTCTAAATAGAACTGAATAAAAATATTTATCAATTTCAAATTTCTTATTTTGAAATCACCATTTTTTATGTTCCTACGACAAGACCGCCAACAAAACAGGCCTAGTTTGAATAATAATTTAAGAATATATTACGCTTTGCCCAAAAATTAAATATTATTATAAGAAAGTGTAAAGAATAAATCAAACAATTGAACTGTATACTTGTAAATTATTATTTTATAAAAGTATTTGAGTTAGCTTTATTTGAATCACAAAATAAGATGAAACAAATGAAACCTCGTTCGGACAAAGGAAATTCAAAAAATGACCGTTGAAAGAGCTTGGAAACAGCTCTCAAGCGGTAGTTTGATTTCTACGCAAATCTTTACTTTCAACTGCTGTTTGAATAACATATAACCAGACAAATGAAGTTTACTTTACATCAAACGAAAGATTGAACTTTGGTCTATAAATAGATATATAAAAGTATATTAAAATAATTCAAGTTATAAGAGATATCTCGAACGCAAAGTATGCTGTTTTATTGGTTGAAATCTGTCCAACTGCAAAGGTTTACAGATAATTCCATATCTTTGGAACTATACAAGTGACTTTTGTTTGATTGGATGACAGTTTTACAAAGTTTAAATCTTGAAGAATCTAAAGGTATCTCTATATTATTTTCAAAATATCCCGGACGGGCAGTAGAGAAATGACAAAGTTGAGTTTTTCCATGTAAGCAATTTATAACTGTGAAAAGTACGACAAACGCATCTTATGGGCATGTGTATTGCCTTTAACCTCCTGAGGAGTTATTGCTTAAGTGTAGGCAATGCAATAATCTGCCATAGTTTGGACTGTCATAGGTTAAAAACCTGATGATGACGTTAGCTTTTAATGTGTGCTATTTTACTTCCAGTTCTTTCTGAGCCTTATTGGCACAAAGTATTGGAGATAATATAGTACAATGCTCGTGGCTATATACTCTATTTCTTACAAACCCGACTCGTCATACATAAAGGTTTTCGACTAACCGTATTTACATTCAAAATATGTTTATCCCGAGTGATTAAAACAACGGTAACATATAACAATGATTGTAATCAAAAATTAGTCTAGTCATGGTTTAGTTATCATGTACGTGATTGCTTTCTAGCAGGCGCTCATTTGTCTTACAAAGTGTCCGATCAAGTAATCAGGTAGTGCATTAACATTTCACGAACGTACCAACAAAGTTGCACATACCTTACTGCATCATTTTTTTATTTATAAAATCATATTTTTAAATTAGTAAAACTGTAAAATTATTTGGTTTGTTATATAAACCACTAGATTTGTAGAGAACTAAATACATTATTTTTGTAGCTATTCATTAAGTTAATTTAAATTTTCACGACGAAAATATCAAGAGTCTAACAGACCAGAAGAAGTACAATGCATAAAACGAGCAAATAAACGAACTCTTGGTTTAACTTAAACACTACTATTTTTCACCTAAAAAATCTGAAGCAATCATTTTGGCAATTTCATTGTGCCCCTCGGGCATTTGTAAGGAGTATGATGGTTTGTGTAGAAGTTCCATAAATAAGCATATTATACAAGGTTGAAGGATACATCGTAAATAAGTATTTGTAAATGATATCATTTGAAACAGTGACTGACTCAGCGTACGTCTCAGTTCAATAAAGGTTTAAAACAAAAGAAAAAAAGATACAAAATAAGCTAAAATATATAATTATATTTGCTTCGTGTTATAACCATTTCACCGATACTCTAGAATTAGTAAGGTGGAAAAAATGAAAAAAGATTGACCAATTATTGCTTGAAATGATATATTAGCTGGATTTGGTAAATTTTTGAGTTTTGAGGGTATACTGTTTAGGGGGTAGCAAATAAAACTCAAAAATCTAAATTATGCACGTTTATTGTAGCCATATTAGAACCGGAACAAATGACTAAAACTTGTTTTAATTTGCGTTAAAAAAATGTTATTTAACATTCTACCTAAGTTTACTTTTGAAAATACTTCGTAAATAACCCCTTCATCATGTATTATAATTATATATAGATGGCAATAAGTTTGCATGGCAATCTCACAATGTAAAGCCTACCCACAAGGAAACGGACCTCCAGAAAATACCGATCCTTTTCTTAAGCATGATCTTGTGACAGCGATCTTCCTAAGTTCCGTTTTTCCATTTATACAAGTGATAAAATATTTGTAAGTGGATCCATCAACATTTAGTAAAACTGTTCATTGTGGGATGTATCATATTATTGAATAAGTACACACTTTCATACATTCCTCCAATATAGTCATCAACAAAGAAAAGTTGTTATTGCGGACACGGTTTGATTTACCAAGCGTTGTATAAGTATTTTAATTGTACACATGTAGAGATAAAGAAGTTTTTTTCCGTTTGATGATGAGTACAATTATCAAAGTGGTTACAACGGAAGATGACGAAGACACATTTAAGTTCATTTACATAGTGTGGCCATGACTGTACACGAATAAGAATATGGTAAAGAAGTGAAAATCGACAGGTTAAGTATTTCTCGGTATGGCAGTATGGATCGTTTCCATGACTTAATCCAGCTCGAAATGTTATCGAAAACAGATTAAATCGCAAATTCTCTTCAGAAAGAATAATAGTAGAAAAAGTATTAAGCTAAAAAAAGATTAGCCATCTTAGGTAACTGTGTGCGTGTGTCACTGGAGAAATTATGTAAGCATATAGCAAGTTGTGAAGTACTTTAAAATGTTGTCAAACATTTCAATAATTAATTAGACTTTATGAAGACTATGACGATGATTTAGAATAGCTATAGTATTCAGAAGAACAATGCAAAAAAGCGATAAGTCAAACAAAAACGAAATAAAATGATAACAGTTATTTATTTTCAAATAATTATTGGGACTGAAAGAAAGCTTAAACAAGTTGTAAACTTGTATTATAATATTTACAAACAAACTTTAGTTTATTGTATGTATGGCCAATCGAATGTTCTCTTATCTAATAGTTATCCATGAAGTTAAGGGGAGACAGACCCTTAATAAATTATTTTTTTCTGATTTTTATTTTTTATTTTTTTATTAAAATTTATGTTTTTCTGAACGCAGTGATATATAATACTTGTAGGTTTGAAGTATATTAAGCTGAGAAAAAATATTTTGAATTAAAGTTTACACCGAACTTTTAGATAGTAATTTCGGAATACATTAGTGAATTGAACATTGAAGTGTTTTGTTTTGTGTTTTGTAATACATTTGTGATTGAATTAGGAATGGGAAAGTCCTTATTAATTAAGTCTTTCACTTATAGACTATTATCACTTATAAACCTCTCACGAAACCTCTCACGAATACAGACTAACTTAGTATGAACCGAGCTAAGTAATTATTATAAACCAGGAAAAACCCCAGGAAAACGACATTTTATGTAATTTAAAAATTTATTAATAGTTCAGGATAATGCTTATACTACCATGTGTTCATATACATTAAGTTAATATAGGAGGTACCGAACCAAAAATAATATATTTTGTAGTTTTTTATATTTTGTCTTTAATCTTAAGAAAATATATTTTGTTGTTTTTTATATTTTGTCTTTAATCCTAATTTCTCGACAACTCTATTTTAACATAATTACCCGTTTTCTCAGAAACTACTTGAAGTACATACTCCAAATTTTTACCACCTTGATTGATAATAAGAATACACATACCCTACCTCTTTGAATTATTTTGGATGAAAAACAAATATTTTAAAAATAAGTATATCATTATAAAATTGGAGTAAAACTTACCTACTATTATAACAGTATCACTTTTTTGTTAATTATTTTAAAGTGTTGAAAGTGGTAGGGTTAACGTTAAATTAGGTATAAAACAGGTGGTACAAATTTCAAACTTATATCTTCAGTACTTTCAGAGATAATTGGTCATCAATATTGCAAAATTAATATTGCGGGAATAGGGACGTCCGTCTCCCCTTCAGAAGCTTAATGTAAATAAAAAAACACGAACACCTTGTTTATGAATGTTTTCATGAGCCAGTTAAAGGAAAAGCAGTGTTATAATGCTCTATGTCTTGATCCACCACTGCTGGCAACAACTCACTAACATTGGTAAGGGAAAAGGAGTGTTGGGTTGGGGGAGGCAATGTTGCAACAAGTGATTTGTTGTTGTTGCAACGTAAATTTATGTTACGTTTGTACCCTAGTTACAGCTACAGGCTACTATAGCTGCATATATGGTACTTACCCCCGAATACTGCTTAGTATTGGCATTTGCTTATTTATTTTAATTTTAGTTAACGCTATAACTACACCTTATATTCTTAAATATTAGCTAAGATTTATTCAAATTACCCATTGAAAGTCTCAATACAAACATATATTTTTTTTTTAATCCCAGTATCAGATAAAACTACTGGTTTTATTACACTGTCTATATTGGCATACCACCAGTCATTCAATTTATAAAACACAATCAATCGTTTTACTTAACCGATACATATTGTTTTATTACTTGTGGTAGCTCCCTGGATAAAGTTCGCATGTTCCATAGAAGCAGCTGTTCCTTTTTTTAAATTAGTAATATGTTGATATTAAGTAACAATGTTATTAAAATAGTATTATGGTTCTCTTTAAAAATAAAACTGGCCTAAGCACTGATTTTTGATGGAAACTTTGTCTTAAATAAGCCTAATATCAATTTTCCTTCCTGCTTCTGAAACACTTTGACATTTTGTTTATATATTTAAATATATATAATAACTTATATCATTTTTGTTTAACAAAAAGTTTATGTTTTTAAGAACTACTTCGTAAAAAATATATTTATTTTACTTCTCACACTTTACACCTGACCACCTAATGGCATAATATACTAGAAGCAGAAAATAATACACTTTATACAAAACACAATTCGCACATTACGCCTTAATATGAATTTTCTCTGCAAGCACCTACTTTCATAATTAACCTTTAATTACAAAACTCAGAACCATTTATGCTAATTCCTTTTTACATTCTGAAATCTTGACTTTTCTTTAATTAAAAACTATATTTTATAAATATTTCTTAGAGTTTATTCTACTTTCACTAAATAAAATAGTTCTTTACAAAGGTCTGTTTAAAATTACAATTTCGCTATCGTATAAGTATCAAAAATGTGATTGGAAATACATAATTGTATGCTCTTAAGTTATAAACCCACACATAGTTTTCAACAATAAATTATGAAAATTAAACAATTTAGTTTTTAACTAATGATAATTACTGAGCAAAAAATCTCTAATTACCAAATATTTAAATTACCTATGAGGTAATGGTATTAGGTAGTATTACCGAAACCGTATTTTCATAATAGGCGTATTTACCGAATAATTTCATGTAATTTTCACAACAAAAATAAACTTGAGGTCTCAGCCATCTGCTCGATTAGCTACCCAACTCCCTAAGCGATTCGAGACAAAGGAAATGCAAAGAGATTGTTGGACACTCTATATTTTCACGGAAATTACGGTTTATTAAGGCAAATGCATTACGATCTAAGTAGACTGATGGAGGGAGTAGTGGTGACCCTATCGCAGTCGCAGCTTGGCCAGAGTTGTTGCTTAATTGACAGGATTTGTTATATAATTTTGAGAAATATTGATAACCTGTTGAGGTAGAAGGAGGATTTATCAAGGTGTTTTAATAACAAAAAATAATGTGAGAGTAATACTATAAACTGATAAAATGAAGGTTTTGTCGTTAAATCACTCTTAAATTAAATTTTACAAACAAAGTTTGATTAAAAAAACGATTTCACTCAATACACCGATCTATTCCAATAACAATGGGGGAATATATATTAGAAGATGAACCAGTGTTTAGAGGTGATGTTTCTCAAACGTGATATTACTGTCCATGGTGTGAAAAAAACTTATTTTTCATAACTTTTTCACAAAAAGGTTTCTATAAGCCTTTTATGAGGACTTCTAACATAACAGGGGCATTCAAAGTGTTAGGTGCAGTCTTTTCGAAAATAGAGTTAGGATGAGTTTTTAAAAGACACATTGAAACGGATTAAGCGTTAGGCCAATCCGATCAAGGCAATATTTTTCAATTTCAAAGTAAAATCGACTCAGTCCCTTAGACATGATGGTACAGAGTTATATGGACCAACTTTCAAAGTTAAATTTTGCTTAAAACCAGGCCACATTGAACAGGAAGCCTAAAGAGCAATACAAATTTAAAGTTAACTAAAAAGTTGTTTCAAAATAGTAAAATATGTAGATTAATAAATGTAATAAACAAGTCTTATGAAGTTTTTAAAACAACTTAACAAATAAAACGTTATTAACAAAATAGAGGTACCAAGAAAAGTTAAAAATTGGAATTTTTAAGAAATTTAAAAATCTTTATAATGGTAGTAAAAGGTCCTTAAGACAGAAGAAAAGTTACCCAAAAACCTGTTGGTAAATTTAAATGGTTAACATAGAAAAAAATTAATGCAAAGTAATTACAATCACAGAGTTTAATTACATCAGAAAATGCGATTAAAGTAATTTAATAACTAAAGTAAATAGTAAATATAACAGAATTATCTAAGTTTCAAACATAAAAAGTACAAAGGTTAATAGCTATTAACAGTTTTGTATAGACAAATATAATATCAAATTCAAGGCACAAATAATGGATAATATAATAGTAAAACAGGTTTAAATAACAAAATGAAGCTAACAA
>JAGFPH010004934.1:88906-101266 GCA_018207615.1 Philaenus spumarius | reverse complement strand
AATATTTGTATAATTTCCAATCCGGGAGCTTACATAATGAAAAAAAAAAAAAAATGGAATGAATGATTGTCCTGGGGGGATCAGCCCCCAGATAACGAGGAAAGTAGACCGTGCTGCCGGGATCAGCCAACAGATCACAGTAGGAAGGACTCGTCCTGGAGGGATCAGCCTCCAGATAACGAGGGGAGTAGACTGTGCTGCCGGGATCAGCCGACAGATCACAGTAGGAAGGACTCGTCCTGGAGGGATCAGCCTCCAGATAACGAGTGAGGAAATGTATAGGAAGTTTTTTTTGCCAGGAGTAAAGAATTATCGAGAGTTTTTGTTAGATAGGTAGCGTGGAGAGAGAGAGAGATGTTGTTCAGGCGACTTTGTGAAGCAGAATGAGGCTGCTCAGCATAGCAGCCAGTTTTATAGCGTAACTCAAGGAGTGGGGCGAGTGGCGCGCGCATAACCCCTACCCGTATTGCATCATCTCTCTCTCACCCTTAGAGTGTTTTATTTACCTTTGGTTCTACAACAAATATTACAATATTTACAATACAGATAGCGTAAACGATAACTTGAAGGAGTAGCGGTTCGCTACATACCTCCGCCTTAGTTGGCGCTAGCTGTTTGTGTCGTTTTGTCTAGCGAGTTGGACTCTCCTTGTGAAGGTGTTTCCCTCCATTGCGCACCATTCCGCATCCAGGCTGGTGTTTGGCTGCTGGTGTTGCTTTGCGTCTTCTTCGGTGTCGGCACATATTCCAGGGACGTGCAGTTCCCGGACGGAATGTATGGTGGGTCGACAATAGGAGATACCAATTCGAAGTCCATTGGAATTGCCATAATCTGCCAAACCCGTTGTAGAATGTGCTCAGGGTCGTAGTCTACCGGTGGTACATCGATCAATCTCGGTTGAAATTCTCTTTCCCTGGGAGCTGTATGTTGTCGTTCGCCCGACATTTTGCAGTTGAATGATATCGACATAGAAGAAAATCATTATTTTTATTTAAGGGATGTTTGTTTAGGTTGCTCAATATTTGCTTGTAAACAATCCTGTATTGTAGTGTCGATAAGGGATGTTTGTTTAGGCGAGACACTCGTTGTGACATGTTGATTCAATTTTAAAACCACAAACACACGTAATGGGGCATGAATATGCCGAGGTAGTTTATTTTTAAAATATCAACTCGCACACGTGCACTCTGGCCCGTTCTTGTGTTAGTACTGATTTGTTATCTCTGTAATTTTAGTTTATTTTGGAGATTAAAGAGGTTTGGCTCTGATAATTCTGTCAAACAAAGCGTTGGATTGGAAATACCTCTCTACCCTTCCCTTCCTCCAACCATTTCTCTCTTCCAGCGTCCCTCTAACTCTTTCTTTCACCATCTCCTCTCCCTCTCTCACCTCCTCCGTCTCTTTATATTTTCCTCGTCTCCGCTCTATCCTTCCCTTTCTCCAAGCATTTCGCTCTTTTAAAGTCCCTTTATCTCTCTTTTACTCTCCCCCTCTCTCACCTGTCCCTCTCTTTATCTTTTTCTCTTCCCACTTTCTCCTTATTTTTCTCTAACCATTTCCCTCTCGCACCGTCCCTCTTTCTTTCTCTTTAACCCTACCCCTCTCTTTATCTCTTCCCTGTCTCCGATATCTCCTTCCCTTTCTCCAACCATTTTCTCTCTCGCCCGTCATTATCTTTTTCTCTTCCCACTTTCTACTTCTTTTCCTCCAACCATTTATTATTTCTATCACCTTCCTTCAATCTCCCACCCTCTCTCCAAGAATCCCTTCCTCTGGCCATTTCTCTCTCTCCTCACTGTCCCTCCCTCTCCCCTATCCTGCTTTCTCGTTCCCTTCTAGGGTAGTTTTAAAGGAAATTTTTAATTCAAACATTATTCGAGTGTTACATCATTTTAATTGTTTTTTTTTTTTTTAAATACAAATTTTTACAAAAAGTTTAACTTATGTTCCCATTTTAAAATGATGAAACTAAAGGTGATAATTTTGCGTTTTTTATATACTACCCTTCAATGGTATTACTCTCAGATTGTTTTTATATTTTAGCAATCACTGATAACGCACATTTCTACAGGTTTTTCAATAGTTATAAAATGTAGAAAATGCAAAAACTTCAAAATATTAATTTGTTACATCGGAAGACGTTCAATACAACTTCACAGTATAACAGCTCATCAGCCAGGTATATAAGTATACAGTATAAGATATAAGGTATACAGTATATAAGTGCCAGGTGGTGAAAGTGGGATGTTTATGGAAAGTTGTTCCTCGGGAGATAAACTGATTGCCAAACTTTATTTGAAGTAAAGCAATGGTGGCTACAGCCGTATGACTAGTAGCGCCATATTGGTGGAACCACTGGGAATCAAATGTCAGATTGCTATCACGAAAAAATATCTTCAGATCTATTGCAAAACGTTGAAGTATTTTCCTTCTGTAGTGTAACTGGTTTGCAGTACAAGTATTCCCGTTTTTAAAGAAATATGGACCCAGTTTGACTCTTCCTACAGCACACCATTCTTTTACGCGCTCACTAAGTTGTGACTGCTCTACAACATCTTCAAACAGTTGAAATAGAAGAGAATGTGCTGTTTGCTTTTTATGAAGCAGTTTACGTGTATATAACTGTCAGTTATATATCAACTACACATCATTCGGTTCTCAAAGTTCGTTTGCAAACATTGAGCTGCAATAAACCACTCTGTCTTTTTTTGTACCTAACTTTTAAAGGTAGAGCAGTGTATATTCTATATGGGAACCCAATAAGGGATTTAAAAATTCTTCTCAAAGACGTATCACTTTCAAAAATTTTCGGTGAAGGCTTATTTTCTGAGACTGCAGGTCTTGCTGAAGAAGTCTACCTTGGTCATCATTCGGATTGTAGTGCAGTCATTTAAGCGAAAAATAGGGTCTTACCTCCGAATTTTTTACTGTGAACCGATTTGCATGAAATTTTGGAATTAGGCTCATCTTACCCTTAACTTCAAAAGTGAAAATGATCTGAGCTCCGCCTATTATTTTTAAGGGGTGTAAACAACCCCTTAATGGAAAAATTGACATTGAGCCATTTTATCACTAGAAAACGTGTTTAATATTAAGGGGTGAAATTGTAAAGTGTTTTCTGACACAATTACCTCATATTAAAATCATTTTCAACCCCTTGAAAACATTACAACCCTTGCAAACAACCCCTAAATTGAAAAAATCAAAAAAACATTACTTTGGTATGACATAAAAAGATTTAAGTATAGAGTAAATAATATTTTATGTTCTCTATCTTAATTATCGAACTTTTAACCCCCTTTCGACCCTTAAAAACAACCCCTTGATAAAAAATTGTTAAATTTATTTTTTTTTTATGAAATGAAAAGGATTTAAATGTTATTCCACATTCTCGAAAATGATTATCATATTCTCAAGCTTTTCAACCCTTAAAACTACCCCTAAATTAAAACAGTAAATATATATGATTAGACATTTAAAAATAATTTAATTATAGAGTAAGAAATCACCATTTATTGAATAAAATGTAAACTTACAAGTTGTCTAAAACTGTACCAGATAGAATTAATAATACATTTAAAAAAATATTGCAACAAGAGCATGACAATGCATAAAAAACCATAAAAAATATTACATTAAACACGTGCTCATTCCTTTGCAGGCGGAAATATACTGATCACATTGTATAGCATATATATTTAAGAAATTCGAAACGAATAAACGGAGCACGCACAGCTGATCAACTGGCTTTTTCGTGGTTGGCTTCTCCGAGCAATACACATACTTACCTTCACTCAAATGTTTTATATATACAAATATGAACGTTGGTATTTATTCATGCCTACGTTTCCAAAGTATATGTGCCATAATATGTATGTATATACATAAGACAATAGTTTTGGGTCTCTATTACTGTGTACTTTCACTTTGCTCCAAATATTCACACTCCGAAATTTTCAGTTTACTAAGTAGAAAAAAATACGACTAGTTTTTGGACCATAACTCCTTCAATTTTGATGCTATCACAACTTATAAAAACCCATCTTAAAGGTAATTAAAAGAGCTACAACTTTTTTCATTACAGTATATAGTGAAAAATCTTTTATTTTAAAACGGTGAAGGGTCAAAGGGCTCAAGAGAGACTGTGATTGAGCTGCCACGCGCTCTTTAAACAACCATATCTCCGTTAATTTTTTGGTGACAGGAAAAACAAATTTCAGAAAAAAACCTACATTTTTCATCATTATACTTTTGTACGTATCTTTCATCATTTTTGAGATATTATGAAAAGGAGGTGGTTTTTTTTAAAAAATTCGAAAGTTTTTTTCTTAAAATCGTGATTTAAAAAAAAAATATGTGTCCTAAAGCAGCCAAACTGCTAGAATCCATTAAACTCTTTATATTAAAGTTAATTCTAGACGGAATAAGATTAATTTTAATTTTGATGGAAATGGCACTTATGAAACCCATTGATTTAAAAGAAAAAACTTTAGATGTTCCTCTTATTTGCAATACAGCTCACTGATTTTACGTGCAAGAAACTTTTAACAGTGCTCATTTTAAAGCTTATTTCAAGCACTACAAAACCCTATTTCATTAGAATGCATAAAATGTATCTGCTCGCCGCTAGATGGCATTGAACACATCGATTAAATTTCAGACAAAATAAAAAACGGCTTTGATCTTTAATATCTCGCCTAATAATGCACTTATAACACTTTATAAAAAACCGATTTGTTCAGTTTTTTACCTGCTATAATTTTGTTCATTATAAAATTTTCGTTAAAATGCATATTTGTTGAGATATTTGCAAAACACCGATCTAAAACGTGAAAAAAATCAGAATTTTCAATTGCCAATAACTTGAAAATTATTGGGTTTTTTTAAAAACTTTATAGAAGATTTTTTGCTTAAAATTAGGCCTTATATCGATATCTGAGGTTATTTTGAAAAAAATTTACACCACAGAGAAGGGGTGGCAACCACCCCCAGGGTGGGTGCGGAGTTCAGATAATTTTCACTTTTGAAGTTAGGGTAAGATGAGCCTAATTCCAAAATTTCATGCAAATCTGTTCACAGTAAAAAAATTCGGAGTAATAACGCTTCAATGACTGCACTATTGATCGTTTTTGAACAGCCTACACAACACTTAATCTGAATCAAAACACTACCCTTACGACGGTACTTGACAACGGAACTTATAATTTATGTACTTACTTGGCGGCTGTTGGTGAAATCGATCTTGAAACTCTAGAGCAGTTCGCTTCAAAGTAGGACTACCGGAACTATTTGTTATATATGACGGAAACTAATTCTCCACAATTACGTTTGATTTTCAAACAAAATGAAAGATCAAAATTAAATAATTATTACTGTGAAAAACTTAGTAACATTTACCACACAGAGGTAACTCAAAGCAAAGATAATGCTGCAGCCGATTCAATTCATTATTTGAACAGAAGGTTCTATCCATCTGCAAAGCTTTTGAAGTAAAAATAAAACTTTTATAGTATAGTTATTTAAGAATTTCAGACATTATTTATGAGTAATGTCCTCCGAAAATAAATTGAGATCCGACATCAATAAAGACAATTTGATCATATTAGGGAAACTAGACAATGGACTTTATAATATTTTTTTCCATCCTATAATCGCTACAGAATAATATTTCTATATTTTTATATAGGCATATAATACTAGGATTTAAACTAAACATTTTTTTTATTCGAGTTTATTTCTTTAAATCGACCTCTTTTCCTGTCGTAGTTTCTGTTAGGCCTAATGCTATTAAAGTGTCGGTTTTCAGAAAATATTATTTTCTATGGGAATACCATTTCATGCGCAATGAATAAACGTCATGTTGTCTTTTCCTATTAAACATGGCACAGCAATATTTTCTCTGTTAAAGCTGCAAAGGAGAACATTGTGAGGTGCCTTTATTTAAAAAACAAACGATTATAATATACTTTCCTCCTAGGAGAAATAAAGGTTATATATAGTAACCGTTTTATTTACAGCTCTACTTTACGCCTTACAGACAGCGGCTTTTATCCTATAAGAGATAGTTGTACAAAAGTATATTGTTTACGAACTACAATTTTGTAAACCGTAAAAAGTAGAAAGAATTGTTTCGTATGAAGAGTAAACATAAATAAACAAAAACATTAGAAATCAAGGGTAAAAACTGTGACATGATGCTGTTTCAAGCATTCAAGGAATTTATTAGTTATGACATAAATAATTGCTTGGTAATTATACACAGTAAACCGCAAAGTTTTCCAAGCCTTTTCTGATCTGATTCCAATAGCAAAAATAATGAACAAAAAAATCATATAAACTCAGGTCCAGAAATTCTTAGTTGGAGATTTTCAGTTGGCGAAAGATTATCCTACTGAAATATGTAGGGCGTTAATTAAGGTGTAAAATAAAATATATTTCATGTAAAATTAGCAGACGAATTGAATAATATAGGTTCCAGATCTGGAACTACAGTTATATTTGAGATATCTGGGGCAAAAGGCAAAATTCTTTCTCTATAAACATGTTTTCTTTAGGTTTTAGTGTACTAAATTTATAATGTATTAATATTATTGTACTATACAGAACTCCAATCCTTACATGCTAAATAATAGACTATTAAATGTCTAAATCATATTATTAGCGAATTTACATAGGAAAAATGAGCTATTACAGTGGTCCTTACGGTAAGAAGCAAATGAGCACCGATCATGGTTTCCAGAACACATTTTAGGGTGTCATTAAAAATCATATATATGTGTTCGCACTCTAGCGGCCGCATTTTAAGTCCGATTTTGTCCACATTTGGTACACATGTTGGTTGGACCACGTCTATATGTCTCTCGGGCGAGTTCGTTAGCCAAAAAAATCCAACAACCGGAAGCACGTTTTTGACCGGAAGTAAAATTTGTCGAGATTTTTCCTTAGAGAATAAATGTTTTTTCTAAAATTATAAATGTAGGATGTTAGTCTGCACATTTTGTTTTTTTACGCGATCTTATAGCTCGCTTGGTTCGCGCAAAATCGATCTAAACGTAAAATACCATAAAAGTACCCGGTTCAAAGCCATGTGGTGGAATTTACCGTGCGGTTGGCGTGCGAAGCACGCAATGCATTGTGTATTTAAAATACTCCCATATGCGGAATGGCGTGCGAAGCACGCAATGCATTGTGCCTTGAAAATACTCAAAATATGCGGAATGGCGTGCGAATCACGCAATGCTTTGTGTATTTAAAATACTGCCAATATGCGGAATGGCGTGCGAATCATTTTGCAGCTGTTCAGCACAAAATAGACCTGTTTACCAAATTGTTTGTTGAAACCCTAAAACAGGCCTATAAACTAAATTTTGAAAATTTGCTTAACTCACGTCAGCGTTTCAGCTGCGTGGTCGAATTATTATTTTGTATGATCGAACATAAACTATGATAAAACGCTTCAACCAAACATAACGTTAAAATATGAGATACGAAAATTGTAAAATCAATCGTTATCAGAAAGGCCACTGAGAATTTGCCTACATGCTAGTTTATATGCACTGAAAATCGTCCGACTGTTGGTCCATGTTTTTAAATTGATTTGCAACAAAAGTTTTAGTATAATAAAATTAACTGCTGTGATTCAAATCAAAGCTGTAATTGAAATAATTATTAAAGTTTCATCTTTGTTTTTTTTTTTTTTTTTTATAATAAACTCCGACAGCTTTGTTTTAAAATATTTAAAGCACACATAGTGTCCTGTAATTTATTTTGTGTCATAACAGTAACATTCAACATGTACATAAACAAAGGCCGTAGTCAGGAAAACTTTTTGGGGCGGTCAGGTCAGCCCCCTTTTAACAAATTCACTGCTAAGGACGCACAAGGGAGCTTGACACTGAACACTATGAGAAGCGGCCGACGCACAGTGCTTGCGCGCACGCCAAAACCCGTACTGGAAGTATTTTCAATACGCTATGCAACCTCCATGTTGGGAGTATTTTCAATATACAATGCATTTGTGGACGCTTTAAAATATTAGTTATTATTACGTAGAAAGGTTCAAATTTAAAAAGAATGTAATTTTTACTCATTTAAATTAAATACTACTCATAAATATAAAAAATAAAAATTCAGCTCCTAGCAAAATACCCATGTAAAATAATGTAGGATGTAAGGATGATGAATGATTTTGTTTTGTTAGAGTAAAGTATTTTTGTTGAACCGTCATAGTTGTCTTATTTAATAGATCACATTAAGCTCACAAAAGAGTAAGGCTGTAACCTACTGCATCCATGTGTATTGTACGTTGTAGTTTAATCAAGCAAATCCAAATATATTAGTACTGAATGCAATGCACAATGATGTAAAATATGTTGTTGGATCCTCTGTTTTGTTGACTATTTTATAATTTAACTTGCACTTTTTAAACCTAGTATTAATTTTTACTGCTAAATTTCGGGATTGTTTAGGGGGGGGGCGGCTTGATCTGGCTACAGTCTTAACATAAACTCTTATAAGAATGTATTTAAAAAAATCTTTCTACTGAATTTAAATTTTCTGACAAATTATTTAGTTTTTGACGGTCTAAGTTAGTTATCATTTTTTGTGTATGGTAGGTTTTTGGTGTTTAATGTTATCCCTAAGGATACACAGAAACAAAGTTAAGGATACCAATAAAGTTTTATAAAATGATGTTACTTATGTACGGTATATAATACGTTTAAATGGAATATCAATTTAATGTGTGTATTCATAGGACTCTATACGTTCATGCCTCCCGCTAAATAGCCGTCCAGATGGACTAAAGCAAACATTTCATTTTGAAAGTGGAAAAGACAAACTATCTGAACTGAAACAATAATTGTTAAGGTTGTAAGCCGTTTTTATTATTGTTTAATATTTTTTTAAATCAATACTAAATAACAATTTGATCTAAATATAATAAATAAAACTTTATACAAGTAGTTCTTAAGTTCTTAATAACATTACGAACCTGCCTTGAAATAATTGTTATCAGCTTAAATATTTCAGACTCAGTCCTGAATACTTATAATACTGCTAAGAACGTTACACACACTAATCGCTAAAAAGAAAACGAGATTGTCTTTAGCAGTTTTCTAGACAAAGTGATCCAACCGAAACGGTATTTCGATTTCATTGTTGAAACCGCAATTTCAAGTCAAACAGAGTGGTTGAAAGGAAAACCTTCTAAAGATGTGAAGATTTATTATGGTCGTTTCAAACAAGGCGTGACGTATTCTGCCTAACAATTACATGCTTTTGGCTTTGTGCCAAACGTACGCTAGGAAGATAAAAGGGTACTTCGATGAAAGGAAAAGTAATTTCAGAAAACAAAATTTTCCTCTTATAATTTATGTCAAACAAAATCTGAAGCGTGGCACTTACGATGAGATTTGTTGCGACACTGGTATCGATACAGCGGTCTCATGATAGATGCGTCAAGAGTATGTATCCGTGATACAGGGACACATTGATGCAGTATCAGTGAGGGAAATTCGTGGATACTCTCTCTGCAAAGTATGTACAGTAATTATATAAGCGAAGGTCATGGACACGGATGTACTCGAAGGCGTGTTGCTTGCTGGCGTCATGTCTCACGTGTTTCTTTGAACCATTCCTTGTTTGTTGTGCCCCACAAACACGGATGTAGTTGATAAATTGTTCCAAAAATTCTTCATCTTTATCACCACTCATAATTACAATGAAAGCAAACAACCAAGCTGATTAAAAAAACAGTTTAAAATAATTTGGGTCTGCGTCGGACCAGACGGTGGAAGTTATACTACTTTGGCCATCCAATGGTATAGACAGGTAGACCTACTATTGATTTAATTTATTTTGGGAAAAACTAGTCGTAACTTAGAGTAGCCCTACTATTTTGTAGATGATAGGCTATTCTTTTATAAAAACACTAACCAACACTGAAGGCATATTTTAAAATTAATATCCCATTTGTTCCTTCTTTGTTACATACGCTTATGAATACTATCGTTGCATCTGTTTGGTTGTTCTCAGTTAGTCTGGGGACCATGATCAGTGCTCACTTACTACACCCAACAAAATGAATGTTGGGGTGTAGCTCCCGAAGTTTCTGCACATCGTCGTGAATCACCCCGCATATAAAATGTTTAATGACTGCCGAAAACGTGTTCAGGGGATCATGATCAATGCTCACTTACTACACCCAACAAAATTAATATTGCATTGCCGTAGGTTCTTGATAAGTGTACAAAGTTTCAAATCAATCCGACGTTTTAAAGGGGGTGAAAATCACATCGTGTTCTGGGGACCATGATCAGTGCTCACTTACTACACCCAAAAAAATTATTATTGCATTGTCATCGTTCCTTGATAAGTGTGCAAAGTTTCAAATCAATCAGTCGTTTTGAAGGGGGTGAAAATCACGTCGTGTTCTGGGGACCATGATCAGTGCTCACTTACTACACCCAACAAAACTAATATTGCATTGTCATCGTTCCTTGATAAGTGTGCAAAGTTTCAAATCAATCAGTCGTTTTGAAGGGGGTGAAAATTACGTCGTGTTCTGGGGATCATGATCAGTGCTCACTTACTACACCCAACAAAATTAATATTGCATTGTCATCGTTCCTTGATAAGTTTGCAAAGTTTCAAATCAATCAGTCGTTTTGAAGGGGGTGAAAATCACGTCGTGTTCTGGAGACCATGATCAGTGCTCACTTACTACACCGAACAAAACTAATGTTGCATTGTCATCGTTCCTTGATAAGTGTGCAAAGTTTCAAATCAATCCGACTTTTTGAAGGGGGTGAAAATCACGTCGTGTTCTGGGGACCATGATCAGTGCTCACTTACTACACCCAACTAAATTATTACTGCATTGTCATCGGTCCTTGATAAGTGTGCAAAGTTTCAAATCAATCCGACGTTTTGAAGTATAGGAAAGTATACGAATGTACGAAGAAAGGTATTAAAAGGCACTTTCCGGATTTTACTCGTAACGCGTGACGTGGTTTCTCGGCCGAGACCCCATCCCGATTACAACGGGCGCAAAGAAGTATAACTTCAAAAACAAACAGGGCGAATTTAAGCACATAAAACAAATAAACCACTCGTAATTACTGCGAGAATGTCCTGGAAATGAGTGAAGGGGTTGTGACACAGCGCCCTACATGTTAAGACTTGTACAAAACACAAAAACAAACCGCAGACTGCTGGATATCGAAACATGTGTCGATACAACTTGATACTGATACCGTATCATTGAAACCACACCACTAACGATGAAATTTCTATCTCGAAGCCGCTGTATCGATACGTGTATCGCAACAAATCTCATCGTGAATGGCCCGCTTTTAGGATCGATTTTATGGATTTAGATTTTTGTAAACTTGACATGGCCAACAGCCAAGTAAAACGTTTTCGTGAGTAAATCAACGAAGTTGCAAGCGGCTATAGTAAGATTCCTTTAAAGATCTGGAGAATGTTTTTAAATGTATTATTTATTTAAGGGTGAAATATTCCTACACAGCCTTGTTCAGTATTACTAATCTTCCATCGAATTTCAAAGATAAAATGTTTGTACACGCGGGAATTCATTCTTGAATATCTATAGGCCTATTTGGCTTGTAAACAAAATGTGTTAATTAATTATTAAGAGCACTCCAAATGGAAAACCGGAGGTGAAAAACGCTGAATTAAGGTCTGTGTAAACGAGAATACGTTGTCCCCCATTTTAATTAATTGCCTGAGTAAATTCAATAAAAATATTTAAAGTACTGGTTGAGATAGGTTAGTTTCAAATTAAATTCAAATCATAAAATTAAATAAACGTAAATTCATTATTCCCTAAAATTAAATAATAAATATAAATAAATTAAATTCAAATAAATTAAAAATTAAATTGATTATAAAATTAGTCTGTCTGCCAAGCCTATTAGAAAATAGAATTATAGGTTTAACCTTGATATTGTATATAAATTGTATGTACAAGCAGATGGTGAGAAAAAGAGAGTTGTTTTTACAAAATAGTTGAATATATTCTGAAAATTTCTAAAAACAGTTCCTACAATGATTATTTTTCACAAATTTAGATACATGTAAATTTGATACAATCAATTTCTACTAAATTTATAATTCCAAAAGTAGTAAAATGAGTTTGCAATGAAAGTTTACATCTGCTTAAGGGCGGTGCTAGTCATTTAATCTCCCGCTCTCCCAACCTTTAAATCTATGTGTCTTATTTTAATTATTGAATTTGAAATTACTTCTAATTACTAGTACATAATATAATCGTTAATTTAAACTGTGACACCTCTTCTTTCAACTAATCATTATTTTTATTAATCACCATTGTACTAA
>JAGFPH010004934.1:73339-85226 GCA_018207615.1 Philaenus spumarius | reverse complement strand
CTCAAAAACGGCTCTAACGATTTTGATTAAAATTTTATAGTTTATTAGGGACCTAAAGTACTATAAACTGTAAAATTTTAATCAAAATCGTTAGAGCCGTTTTTGAGAAAAGTTGGTTTTTCCGTTATTTTATGGATTTTTATGGGAAAACAACTTTAATACAAAATCACCTCTCCTACCCCACCCTAACAGGTCACCGTGAATCTGTTTAATAATTTAAATATGTTTGTGAGAAAGTATGTGCCAGTTCCTGGTACCGTTTATTAAATAAATATGTATAAAAAATATATATACACATATATATTTATAATCTTATAAAATTTATGCAAAACATCCCAAGCCGGAGACCAGGTAACTAGTCATATACCGTCAGCTTGGAAGCGAGCCAGCCACCGTTTCCTTTACTTCCGCCCTCCTACCCTAAAACCACAGATATTAAAAGTTACCTGATGGTCTATCCGAGATTCGAACCCAGTATCTTCTGATCAGGAAGATTCTACGCTAACCACTCAGCTATCATGGCTTGTCAATAAGAACTGAGAACAAAACAGCACTTGAGTTACGTGCTACCATATTGCCTATCTCTTCCCTTCTCTTAAATTATAATATATACTTCAATGCAAGTCTTGAGTTTGTCAAAACTTTGAGTGCTTCTCCTGTATCGTTAACAATATTTCTGACTTAAGCCCTTTTGCCCTAGCTTAAAACATATATATTATTATAATTATTTTGTTATTGCTGACGTTAAAATGTTAAAGACATTGTGTATTGGTGTTTATTTACCAATACTTACAGGTTTTGACCGTAGGACATCTTTTGGTCCGAATCTGACGGCAGAGATCTAAGGCTGCAAAGTTGAAGTGCAAACAACTTTTACTAATATATTTCGTACACTAAGACAACTATTCAGCGCCTTCTTGAGTGAATGACCCAAATAGTTTGTTCCAACTTTAAGACATATAAACTTAATTTAGAAAATTCGCTCAACTCACGTCAGCGGTTCAGCTGCGCAATCGCATTATTTTGTTTTTTGTATGCTTATCCCAATGAGTAAGAACTTACAAGCTATATATTATCAGGTATAGTAAAGTTTCTACTGAAACCCGTTTAGTGAATTTACTCGAGAATTATTACACACTATAATCTGCTCTGGTTTTGTCCAATCTTTCACAAGGCCAGGCAACACTATCTTTTATCTACAAAGTCATCAAACTGAAAGGTAATTTAGTTTGATAACTTTTATAAACATACAAAAATTTTACAACATTCTGTATTGAAGATATTACATCTACGTTTACAAAATATTTCACTGTTTAGTTTGACAAAGGGATTCATAACATAAGCTTTACCCACCTACTTGAGAAGACTTGCCGACAATGACAACAGGAGGAATGGTAATTTCTTGACTATTTGGGTAAAATGTTTAACACGACGAAAAAAAAACAACACATTTATCAACTTGGTTTACGACTTTTCGTCAATCAAGATTGTGTTTTTTTAAATTGATTGGGTTGTCTGAACCTAATGCGACGTATTTTCACGGCTTTTACATTTTCAACACGTAGTAAGTGGAACGTGTTAAGACGTAAATTAATTTTGAAAAGATACTAAATTAAATTGAAAGATATGAAAACAATTTCATAAAATTTTGTTTGTAGTGTGCAAGATGTTTCCCTCTTCCACTATAAAAGCACCATATGTATATTGCACGAACCAATTTGCGGTGTTTTTAGTTGCATCTTAACTTTGTTCTCTTTTATGAATGGGTTTTAAAATTTAGAACAAAGATACACTATATATATATGGAATTTTAAAGACTTACAATAAACCGTTCAACATATACAGGGGTTCAAAAAGTGCAAACTAATTAACTTGCTCAGTCAGTCAATATTATGAAGTAACAATTGTATAAATGAAAATACGAAGCTTCGACACACTTTTAGGTTAATTACAGGTTGCTGTAGCCAGTGTATCACTGAGGTTGGCGACATTGTCGTTGAAACGATTTTGAAGTTGGTAAACGTATTTGTTTTGAGATTTTGTGTCCAGGTTTTATTTTATCCGTAAAGATTAGATCGGGGTATCACGTATCGTATCGTAGCTTAGTCAGCGAGCTTGGTGATCGAAGTTATTTTAATGATAGTTTCGATGGCAACAATCAGATGGGTCATAAAAGCAAATGCTGAAACTGTCGATTTGAATTTTGAAGCCTGGACGGCAGGTAAAATTATTTGTGTTCGCTATGTAACTTGCAGGAGGATGAATCACTGTTTTATTTCGATGCCGTATGTGTCCGGTACTGTCTCAAATCCGTAGAAAGGTTATCCATTTCTGAATTGGAAGAATACTTCAACGGAAGGGATTGGCGAAGTCTTGCCAGATTCGTGAGCGAAGCGTGGTTTAGATGGTCTTGGTGTCTGAATTAAGTTTTTAAATTGAGGTTCAATTTCTAAAGGGAGTCCTCTAGTAACAGTATTATAAAATGATTGGTAAAATATGATTCTACTTGCAGGATATTTTATAATTCATTAATTTATTTTTAAAGATATGCCTTTTCCGAGATATACATTTTTTTTTATTGACCTATTTTACCCAAATATCTTCAGAAATAAATTCTCTACAATATATGTTTAATTCGTTTTTGGGTTTATACCCGTTTCATAAATTTAATGTACTAAAACCCTACAGAAAACATGTTTTTTGAGACCGAATTTTTCGTTTTGGGTCAAATATCGTAACAATTGCTGCAGTTACAACAGTGTTACCTATTTTATTAAATTTATCTGCTCATTTTACGTAAATTAAATAAAGACCTATGGATATATGAACTTTTTTCATTATTTTTTGCTAGTGGAATCAGCTCAGAAAGTGCTCGTAACGTTAAACAAATAACTTTGTTTAAAATGTTTTGTTTCTAGAATAATTCTAGGTATTGTTGACAACTATCAAGAAATTCATTTTTCCGTTTTTTTGTCAATATCTCTGTTGTCCTTTAAACTACAGACAAAATATAAAAACCATTGTATTTGTCATTAAAAAAGTAAACTTTTTTGTTTCTTGTAATTTTTTTGTAAAGTTTGCGGTTTTTGAGATACTTGACATTAAAAATTATAAACGGCCGCCATTTTGAAAATATTTAAAATAATGTTCTAATTTTTCGTACAGTGACAAAAGGTTACGCAACAAATAGGTGTACAAAGTTTGAGCTCAATATCTTTTCTATTTCCAAAAATATTAAGTATTTTGTAAAAAACACATACAGACAGACAGACGAAAACCCGTGACAATATAAATATAGGCCCATGTTTATATTGTGAAATACGATTGTCTGAATCTCATGAACATATCCACAAAAGGGGTCCAGAGAGTTCGGGGACAACCTGTATAGCTGTATTTTATATTGTTATGTACTTTATAATATGTAAAGGTAGTTAATGTTAGTTAAGTCTTCAGTTTTGCTTTATGCTTTATGCATATTTATACGTTTATAACTAATGTAATTTAAGTTAATACTGAATTATCATTATGAATTCATTTAAGAATAAGGTGTATTTTCTAAAGTATTATGGATCGACTGTGATAACTATTTGAATTAAATATTTTATTTTAGTGCCAACCCTGCATAGACCATCGCCGCATAAAGAGCATTGTAGTTTGTTAAAAAAACATTGTAGTTAAAAATAAAACCACTATTTTCATTTCATTTCATTTTTCATTATTATGAAGTAGTTCACATGGATGTGGAGACTTGAATTTGGAGTGATAATAGGTCTTCGAGTAAACAAATTTAAACAAAAAACTAAAACATTTATATCGAGACCGATTCACGGAGGGGTTTGGGTACATTTTGGCAACCATTGGCAAGTCAAAGTCGCGCTTCTCTTTATAAATGCCTTCCTGGTTAAAAGACGCCTGTAATAATAATATATAATTTAAATAAATTCAATCAAACTATTTTTTATTCGAAAATGGTTTTAAACACAAGGAAATGTGGATGTTTTTAATTTCAGGTTTTTTTCTTAAATTTTATGTGTGTTTACGAATTGATTTAAATAAATAATTTTTAACAACATTTAATAATTTTAAAATCTGAGAAAATTTTTTAACAGATAAAGTTTTTTTTTTATTTTTTCCAGGAGAAATACCTCAGTGGTTGTGAAAGAATACGTAAATTTATGCATATTAACTCCGACTTCTGAAACTTTAAAGCGATTGTCCCATTTCTATTATAAACTGGAAATGTAATTTCTAACTTCAAGCTTTATTTATTGTCTATGAACTTAATAATTGTCTATTTACTTATCTATATAAGAATGACAACAATTATGCAAATTTGCACACACATACGTTTAATAATCAGACGCGTTTCTACGACAAAGTTGTCCTACTCAGTGATTACAATAAACTACAATTGAAGAAGATTACTGCTGAATAAGAGTAGATACTTCGACCGACTATCATTGGAAGAGAAATAGTATCAATATTGAGAACTTTGTTACAGTATTACCTAGTACAGTACGTCGTTCTACTTAAACGTGTTCTAACCGGAGGAGTTCTTTCGACAAGTAGTGTGTTGGCCTATGAAGTAGTCGATTGTAATTGGTTTTTGTAGCTCATGTATCACTGAGGATGACGAATTTTTCGGAAACGTGTTTGATTATTAAACGAATGTGTGTAGGTATTAATTTGTGTTATTATAACTTTGTTATTCTTAAATAATTATTTCTCTCTAAAAGGTTACAGTTTATTAATACTTATTTATGGGGTTTTCAGTTTAGGAAAGAATAAAACAGTAAAACACGTGTTAAATTGGTATTAAAAAAAAGATTTAGCTGTTTCAAAAACAAAACAAAACCTAATTGAAATTTCGACTGTAACGTCGAGTTACGTAACTCCAACTTCGTAGTTTAAAATTTCCAACATGAGTTCCGTTTCGGATTGTATCTCACAGTTCCTGGAGGTAGTAAACGCAGTTGAATCTACAACGATACTTTGCAAATGGTAAAGGCTGTTCCCTGAATTTAAAATCAAATTGGCGTGTGAGAAAATCTGATAAATAACAGTTCACCTCAAGCACTACATTGCTTTTAATGTAGACGTTTTTTCTACCAGACTAGTCAAAGAGATGTTGCGATGCCATGTTTTACTTCGCAGTATTGCTAAATATCTTTTTAATTACCTAACAATCCATTACTTGATTAAAGTTACTATCAATCTTGGAGAAAGTATAATGCCATTATTTACAAACTTCACAGACTAACTATTGAAGCATGTTTTTCGTAGGACCAATTAGTAAACATTATCATGTAAATATATATTTCGTATATAAAGTATGGCGTTTTATTATGTTGCGGAGAATTTTCATACACATTTCTGAAAATTAGTTTGAACACGTTCTGAAATAATCACATATATTATTTCTCAAGGCCATTGTTTTGTCGGTACGCCGTAACTTCCTTAATACATCATCAAATTACATGAATGAGGCATCATTTTAAAGCTTTCCTTAACCGCTACACCGGAAAAATATACAAAATACAATTATACGAAAAAATACAAAAAAAAAAGAAATAAAGAATCCGAAAGTAACAGTAATGTGATCAAGTAAGTTGTAGGGATATTTTCCTGGCGTTGGCAACACTGATGATAACAATACCCAGCTGGAAAGCTGCCGTTACGCCACACTACATTGCTATTTTTAATTAATTGTATATTTCGTATTATAGTATGCGATAGTAAATATACGGTGTGTAGGCCTACTTTAATTAAATGGCATTTAAGTAAGTTAGAATGCGAATGCTTCGCACGGGTCAGCTAGTAAATTATTTAAACGACATTTTGATTATGTACAAAGCCCTTTGACAATCTGTTAACGTACTATGGTATGGGATCATAAACGAGTTTTATTGAAGATATGGTTAACACGTCTCAAGCACTACTTTCGGAGTTCTAATAAAACTCGTTCTTTATAAAACGGAATCTTTGCAAGATCACTTCTTAAGATCTTTTGTCCTCTGTCTTTCAGCCACAGTTTCTGCAAAACATAGTTTTCACGATGATACCTACTTTAGCAGTTTTAAAGCTTGATTTCGTGCTTATATTATAATAAAAACCAGAATATTATATTCTACTATATATTTTGGGTATCTAAAGTTCGTCATTAAATATACATATTATTATTTATTGGATTGCAGGGGAACTATTTATATAAAAATTGTAAATAGTTTTAGAGTTTGTTTTTATATAGGTATTTTAAGATATTTTCGAAAATAAACCCACGAACCTTTTTATTGAAAGTGTTACAGAAAAAAATAGAAAAAAATAAGGGTTTTAGAGAAACTTATAAAGACAGCGGATCCAAATTGTATAAAAGTTATACAAATATTAATATTTCGTGCTAGCGTTGAATGTTTGTACTGTTTTTCTGTGCCATCACCTCCTTTTACAGGTGATTACCACCAATATTTAGAAATGATTTTTGTTATTGGTTGAGTGGTTCTTGTTAAATATTATTTATTGTCTTTATATTGTTTTTTGTTATTAGTTGGATTGTTATCGTTATTGGTTGTATGTTTATTAGTTATAATAAATGATTCTTTTTGAGTGTATGATGTATGAAGGCTGCTAGGCTATTGTTTTTGGTTGATTATTTATTGTTATTAGTTTAATGCTTATTGTTATTTGATGGATGGTTATCGTTACTGTGGTTGAATGGTTATTGTTTTTGGTTGAATGGATATTAGTTGGGTAGCTATTGTTTTTCGTTGCTTGGTTATTGTTATTAGTTGGATTGTTATTTCTATTATTTGGATTGTTATTGTTATAAGTTATTCGTGGTTATTTTTAATTGTTGGATGGTTACTTTTAATGGTTGGAATGCTATTGTTAATGGTCTGGTGGTTATTGTTAATGGTTGGGTGGTTATTGTTATTGTTATATGGCTATTGTTAATTGTTTGATGACTAGTTTAGCATATTTATTATATTAAAGGCTTGTTCTTGCTGTGTTTTTATTAAAACTAGTAAATCTTGAAAACTCTAAAACGAAATTGAAGTCTCCAAGAAGGTTTTGTGTGGCGAGTGATATTAAACGAACAGAATTTTATTAAAATATTTACAACCAGTCAGTAACAGCTTTCATTCCGCTTCTAGACTACAAGAATGTGTTTCATTTAAAGTTCATTAGCCTACAGCAGACAGATCGTCTTCAGCTAAAGCAGTAACTGTTTTACAAGCTTTGTGGTTTACATGTACATTGCATTTGAATACTTTCCCATTTTTACACATTCTACTTTAGAGTTTTTTTACTTGGAATTACACGACATACAAAATATAAAAATATGTAAAGTGAAGAAATTATTTATTTTCATTCGAAATTGAGTGCTGTACATAATAAATAATAAGGTAATTTTATATCTTAATATTAATTTACAAAACAATAACAAGAATTTTTACTACACTTAATAAAAAATAATAATATAATTATTTGGGATTGATACCTGAATTATGCTTAACATTATACAGAAATTTTAAAACCTTTTGCTGGTTTTATATTTGTTTTTAAATTGGGTCAATAAATATTTTTCCTCGTGCTACTACTTTAAGACGTTTTTTCTGCATAATTAACATTGTAGAAGGAACATCTTATCATCCGTGGTTGGAAAAGTTACCATATAAATAACACTGATTGTTCTTTATAGCCCGCTTATAGGCAAGCTTAAACAAATAATACGCAATGCTTTTTACATAGACACTTTTCCGCCCGCTAAATCATATGTTATTAAAACAGGTGCTGAAATGCATTATTATACTTCCATGTCTGTGTATTTTTAGCATATCCTCGATTGTTTTTGCAAATATGAATATCCTTAATTTTCAAGAGAAATATCTCTTATATAATATTGAGCACCATGTATTTCTTATTAAAAATAAAAAGCAAATATAATAGAAATTACAAAACTAGCATTTATTACTAAAAATAAGTAAAGGAAGAAAAATATAACTATTTCAAATTTAACAATTATTAGGAATCTTAGTGAACAACAGAAGGCGTTTTAAACATAAAACTAATGTTGATTACTACTATAAAATGTATAGATAAAATGACACTAGTAAAAAATTGGAAAACGGTTGAAACTAAAGGCCATCCATGTAACTTCCCGCTAAGTTTAATTACAACAAACACTATTTTTGAAAAATTTGAACTGCCATAAATTTTGAATGAATCAACCGATTTTTATGCGATTTGCGGCAATCGATGCAGTTTGTTAAGTCCATTGAAAGAATCAACAACAAAAATTTTTCTGATGAAAAATTTCGGAGAAATTGAGAAAAAACACTTTTTTTATTTTCTTTCATTCACGATATCTCACGAACGAATTAACCGATTTTGACCGGACTGGAAGTGATCGACGTCGCTTTTCAAGGTTAAAAGCTGATTAGATTTTGGAATTGATCGGTAAACCCGTTTAAAAGTAATTCCAAAAAAATCTGATTTGAAAAAAATTTATTTTTTAGTTTTTTCGAAATTTCTCAGAACCTACCGGTCCGAATTAGTTGAAATTTTCAGGAAATCTAAGTTTGATGGAACTCTTTAGAACGCCGTTTGGTAGGATCCAATCGGTTAAGCCGTTCAAAAGTTATAAGCGGGTCACATACTTGCATACACACACACATACATACAGACAGGGTGACACCCTCTCGGGAGTGGTCAGGGAAGATTCCTAGGACCTCAAAACGTCGAGATCTGACGAATACTCGATTTTCGAAAAACAGGGTGAAACCAATAACTTCCCGATTTTAGAAAATTTTCAATGTTCTTAGCGGGAAGTTAAAAAACATACAAAATTACAAAATAAACAATATTTTACTTATTAGCTAAATATTTGTATGCCAAATAAAAATAAAATTTTAAGAAATCTTTTGCTAAGGAGATCTTTTGTGTATCTGAGAGGCTAAAGGCATCGTCAGTCTGCTACGGTTGCAACCTCCAACACAGGTTGCGATGGATTTCTTCACGCGCCAACTTCATTAGTCCAACTGGTATAAATTAATTTAAAGGCGTTAAAAAAGAAATCAGAGACTGTTATAATGTACTAGGCGTGCTTGGGGAAATGGATGTATTTGGTTTTTGTAATCTTAGTACTTGATGTAAGCTAAAATTGTGTATGTTTGACCAGTGACTGTAAGGGAAATTAAACCCCTTTCGTTAATCACCTTTAAACTTTATTAGCGAATTTCCATAGGAAAAATGAGCTATTGCAGTGGCCCTTATGGTGAGACCCAAGGTCGGGAGTAGCAAATGAGCACCGATCGTAGTCCCCAGAACACGTTTTGGGGTGTCAAAAAAATGCATATATATATATATATATATATGTAATTATGTGTTCGCACTCTAGCGGCCGCATTTTAAGTCCGATTTGGTCCAAATTTGGTACACGTGTTGGTTGTCTATGTGGCTCGGACGAGTTCGTTAGCCAAAAAAATCCAACAACCGGAAGTACGTTTTTTGACCGGAAGTAACTTATTTTTTGAGATTTTCACTACGAGAATGAAATTGTTTTAGAGTTTTTTCTTACAATATTAATGTAGGATGTTATTCTGCGCATTTTGTTTTTTTACGCGACCTTATAGCTCGCTTGGTTCCACCAAAATCGACAAAAACGTAAAATACCATAAAAGCTCAAAGCCAAGTGATGCAAACTCGCGAGGCCACTAGGAGGAAACAAATTCTACTAATATATTGCGTACACACAGACAGCCGTTCAACGCCTTCGTGAGTAGACCTATTTCCCAAATTGTTGGTTGAAATCCTAAAACATAGGCATATAAACTTAATTTTGGAAATTTGCTCAACTCACGTCAGCGGTCCAGCTGCGTAGTCGATTAATTAGCTGTGCTTGCGATTTCTTACTCGCAAGCATGTATTATTTACACATCGTTCCAAAATTGTAATAGTCTTTAGCGTGGAAACAAATTGGAGGATATTGAAGGGCATCATAAGCCCAGCGTGTTTCAGAAAACGTTGTACGCGATCAAGTGAGTGCGTGATACACAGCTTCGTCTATTGAATTCCAGATTAACTAATACCAATACAACTTCATCTGTAACGAGGACATTGTACCTTCCACGATATTCTGCTACCCAACTCGTCACACAAATAAATACATGAGTAGGCTGCACTGTACTATACTGACCGGACGTTGAGATGCGGCTTATTTCATGTATTTATTTGTGTGATGAGTTGTGACTTATGTGTTAGTGTCCGTGTAAATGTGTGTGTTTATACAATTTTAATGTTTTTAATGCTCGACGAACTCACCAGAGGGATGACCAGATGATGGAGTTACGGCTCCGAAACATGTCGTCTTAAACTAAACGACAAGGAGTCAGAAGACGGACTTAAGGTAAATAATTAGTATTAATTATCCGTGACTCGGACCAAAATCATGCAATGCAAAACAGATGACTAGTCTTACCATCAGTTTTAAAGAGAGTCAACCACTGTTTGCTCCATTCCGAATTCTTACCAACATAGTCTGGGTAAGCGTTCTGTTCTTTAAGGTTTAACATTTAAGGAGTTTAACATTTATAGGTTAGCAAGTACTTAGCTATTTAATGAGCCCAAACTGTGCCCTAAAAAATGTGACTAAATTCTGTTGCTGTATAATTTTAGCAGATTTTTATAAAAGTGACGATTTCGTTATTAAGTTTGTTAAAACCAAGCTTATCCTACAATTTTCTATTTGTTTGCTATTTAATATGTGTAACCCATTTTATAATTTTCTTGTTTTGACAATGATTGTAATAAAATGCCCCCAAAATTTTTTCTATTCAACATATTTGTGATACCTGCGCCCTCTTTAAATCCCAGGGAACCAAATGAGAGCATATTAAAATTTTTTATAAATCCAAGTGAGAGCCTAATTTTATTTTTACTATATTAATATTGCATAAACAACAGAAATTTGGATAAAGGTGGTCAGCAAATAAATTTTGGATTTATTATTTTAAAATTTTTATTTTTTTTTTGCCTTACTAGACTGGACATATTTACATAAATACCTTAATTTCTTCTACTGCTCGCAGTCCTGTTTTGATCACTTTCTATACGGTGACGTACGGATACTTTCTGAGACAAGGACGGGCCGGGGTACACGTGTGCGAGATGCATTTTAAAATAAACTACATCAGCATATTCATGCCCTATTACGTGTGTTTGTGTTTTTGTGAAGTGAATAATGTATAGTTTTTTTTACGCGCATTAAACAAATGCAAATCATTTTAAAAAACTGTTTATAAACGGTTTGAAAATGCATGAAAAAAATAGGCGAAACGTACGTCACCGTATAGAAAGTGATCAAAACAGGACTGCGAGCAGTACAAGGAATTAAGGTATTTATGCAAATACATTTTTGTTAAATTAAGAGTTCTTCTGAACCAAAATGTTTACAAGGAAGACTACTGGTTTCTTTAAAATTTGGAAGACACAACCACAGCATGATATCCAAATTGAAAAGAACACCAGCCCCTCACTATAAACAATATTCTTGAAAACCACGTTTAACAATCTCAACAGATAACCAATTTATAAGGTGATGGTTTCTTCAGTAAATAAAACAGCAAGAAACATAAACCTAATTCACAACAAACTCAAAAATGTTTAACCACCTATCAAATTGTATTTCTTAAAGTAGAAAGGTATTCTCAAATCTTCAATAAACCGTGATAGCGTATACAAATCTGAACTGCAAAATACCCCATGCGTTTCTTTTATCACGGAATAACGAAATAATTAAACAAAGGTTTTTGGTTACGTCTATAAAATAATCCATCGTAGACAATGGAACGAGGGGTGCGTTTTCAGAAGGGATGTAAACCTTTTGTCT
>JAGFPH010004934.1:31551-67615 GCA_018207615.1 Philaenus spumarius | reverse complement strand
TCGGGTTTTTTTTATATGGTAGGGCACATTAAAGGCTACAAATAAGCAAAATTTTATCAACTTCGTTAGAGCCCTTTTTTTATAAAAAAAAATAATAACTGATTTTTTCGGGGTTTTTTTACCAAATAGGGGGTTGTTTTTCAAAAATTGTCAAAACCGTTTTTCGTGCATCTGTACAGGCCTACTTGACATGTCTGGTGCAAATTTGTTTGAAATCAATTGAATAGTTTTCGCTCTAGCTTTGTATACATGCAGACATACATACATACATACATACATATATACATACATACAGACATACAGACACACTGACATACAGACAGACATTTTGAAAGAACCACTTTTTTGCATTCAGGGGGTTCCAAAACGGGTTTTTCTACAAAAATCTCAACATCGATTTTTTAGCGATCATTGTACTTTCTCTATACTATAGACATTCACACTGACATACAGACAGACATTTTGGAAAAACCACTTTTTTGCATTCAGGGGGTTCCAAAACGGGTTTTTCCACAAAAATCTCAACATCGATTTTTTTAGCGATCATTGTACTTTCTCTATACTATAGTATAGTGAGAAAGTAAAAGGAGTACCGGGTAAGTGTTGAGCCCCACAGTTAGACGCAATTTAAAAAACAATTACATGTCCAAGTTCCCTGACCCAAAAACCCACAGTGAGTTGCGTCCATATCGAACTATTTCCATCTAGAATTACATACAGTATTAGATATGCGCTTTCAATAGCTAAAAAACCACGTTTTGAGGTACAGTTTACCTAAAATATTGGCTTGGGAAAATATTTTATCCATTAGAAGCAAATATTTAATCAAAATGCAATTGTTTTGCCTTTCCTTTGTATCACTTAAGAGTAATATGTGCAAAGTTTCAGCTTTTTAGTTTGTAGGAATAAGTTACTGTAATTTATATTGATTGTTGTAGTTGAATCATGTCAGACAGCAGTGCCCAAAATTTGATAGGTTTGCGTTTTCTTTTTTTTATATTTGTTATATTATTATTCTTTATTAAATTATCTTTACAGTGATAGTAAACACTTGATATTTATTAAATATATTAATGAGACTTACCGTCAACAACAGTCTATTGTTCGTAGCTATTTCACTACGGCCGTTTCGGCTATTCATCCATTTTCAAGTGTTTGATGGGTAGTTCCCGTTGTCTCAGTTTAAAAACATATAAATCACTTAACACACAACACATAACACACACAAGTTCTTTAAACACTTATTACAACCATGTAGTAGGCCTACTGCCACACCGCGTACTGCCTGTGCAAACTACCTGTGTGCATTGGTGTAAGGTAGGGAAGGGGGGGGGGGTTTAATTCTTATCTATATGCGTTATTATTGTATCGTAAATTAGATGTGATTCAAATTTAAATTTTTCATTCAACAGTGAACTGCTATTGTCTTTTGTTCGTTTATATATTTCGTACTCCTCTAGTGCGTTCACTATTTTCCCCTTCTCACAATGATAAAGTATTTTCATTGTTTTTTCAATGACTGAGTATTTATGATCTGTTTGGATTATGTGTTCAGTAATCTTAGACTCGACTTTTGTTGGATTAGTCAGTTGTGAAGTTGTTGGTATGTGCTCTTTAAATCGTGGTTTAAAATACCTGCCTGTTTGTCCTATATATATTTTTGCACAATCAGATTATGATAATTCATAAATACCTGTGCTTTCGAATTTGTTGTCATGGGTTTTCTTTTTGTTTAAGACGTTACGCAGATTATTTTTAGTTTTAAATGCAGTTATGTATCCTTGTTCCTTAAAAATTTTATTTGTTATATGTTCTAAATCCTTGTTATAATCTATCATAATGTATTTGTCTTTTTCTTTTTGTTTAGGTGTTTGTTTTCCTGCTTTTTATACAATCTGTCAACCATATATGGGTCGTATTCATTTCTGATGGCTATGTGTTTTATGGTATTTAATTCTTCTTGGAAGTCTTCATGGTTCATAGGTGGGGTTCTTAATCTAAGTATTAGGCTATTATATGCTGCTAATTTGTGAGGTATCGGATGATTTGATGTAGCGTGGATGGTGTGGTCTGTTAGTGTTGGTTTCCTGTATATTTTTAACTGGTGTTTATCATTTACTTTTGTTATGCTAAGGTCGATATCATTTATGCTTTGTTTAGTTTCCATTTCAGTTGTGAACATTAAATTTGGGTGTATATTATTTAGGTATGCTTCGAACGCTTGAATCTGTCTCTTTGTGCCATCATATATAACTAATATGTCATCTACATATCTATGATAGTATTGGATTTTTCTGAGATGTTTGTTTTCATTATTCATTATGCTATTGTTCTCGATATTGTTCAGGAATATTTCCGCATGATGCATGACAAAGGGCTCCCCATAACTAAGCCGTCATTTTAGCTGTAATATTCATTATTAAATTGAAAGTAATTTTGTGATATGCAAATGTTCAGTAGATTGGTTAATTCAGTAATTTGGTTTTTCCTGAACTTTTTTGTCTTTTAACAATTTTATCAATATGGCACTTGGTTTCCTTTACAGGGATGTTTGTATAAAGATTCGTTATGTCAAATGATACTAGCTTTGATCGGGTTTTAATATGCATGTCTTTTATTTTATTAATTAAATCACAGCTCCTCTTTAGACTGTGATTCTTGTTAAAAATTATGTTTTTGCGAATTATTCTATCCAGAGTTTTTGCTACTATTGCGTTTTTATTCTATTAATATTCTATTGGTTTTTTAGTTGCTACTGAGTGAATCACATAATCAGGTTGTTTTGACTGTTGATTGTTTAGTGAATAATTGTGGTTAGGCATTAACCAAATTTAGATTCTCCTATAAAGGTAAATCAAATTTCACTTTCAGTTTATCGAAAATTGTATTTTTACAGACACAAGTAGACTTTTCTTCAAAACTACTATTTGATGGATTTGAATGAAATTTTGCATATTTATTATACTCTGTGTATATTTTAATAACCTGAACTGAAATTAGTACATCTTCAACAAAAATATGGAAAATTTAATGAAAAAAAAGACTTAAATTTAAACGTTTAAAAAAAAAATCATAATTTCCACATTTCAATTATCCAAGACTTATACTTCAGATTATTATTACATACATAATGTACAATAACTGTGCAAAACTTTAATCAAATTGAATTATTAAAATTTGAGAAAAGTTTGCCTAAATATTGTTATTTTAACATGGGCGAGATAGGCACGTCCCATTTCCCATGTTTATTTTAGGGATCAATATCTCCGTTTTAATAACTTAAGCACAAATAATCAAGGGCTCTACTTATTATGTAACACCTAAGGACCAATTGTGCAAAATGTCAGCTTTATATTCTCATGGGAGTTAAAAGTGTATTGTTTTAGGATAAGTAACCCTTTCAATGTAAGTAATTTAAATAGCTATTACGACGCTAGCTCCCTTTTGTGCTAAATAATCACTGCTCCAAGTTTGGTCCCGAACCGTCAAATAGTTTGCATATCGAAAACACGTAGGCCTACAAGTTGGATCTAAATGTAAACATACTTTTCTGTTTTATATAAATATAACATTCCATCAATTCACATTTTTTAGATTCCTCCAATGCAACAATTTCAAATAGGAATTACCTAAAACTGTTTCGATTCATAGTAAATATTTTTTTATAACTTTTACTGCATTTTATTGCAAACGCATTTAAAATAAAATTTTTGTTCATTATACGAAACTGACATTTAATAATTAAACTGAGGAGAGATTGTATAGTTAAAAAAAAAACACACCTAAGAGTTAATTTGTATCAATCTTGTTTGTATTCCACAGTTATAAATACAAATACAAATTAAAGTGTGGTGTCTAACCAACTGACATATTTCAAAGGGTCTCAGTATGTAATTAAAATAATATGAGAAAATCAAGAAAACTCTTATAAATTCATTGAAATATGATATTAATTATCAAAAATTATCACATTTTATGTGTTGACAATAAAAACTGGTTTCAAGTGCAAGTCAACGTGATATCTTTATTTTACGTCGTTTTTGCAAGGCATTGACTATGTTAAGCTTATTTTACAACACACTGCTCACCGTCCTTTATTGGTCCTGTTTCTGTTAGGTCACGCCGTTTCGCTTGTTTGTCAGGCATTATCAAATGCAATTTAAAATTTGTATTTGGCATTGGTTGGTGCTCGTCGATTGGTAAACGAAATGAAACATGTACATATCACATTTGCAATAACAATGCACAACACAACACATAACTTGAGAGTGTATTAGAAGGTAACGTAATCTGTTTTTTGCACACACGTGTGTCCGCGATCCTATCTAAATCGATAATGGTTTCAACTGTTCAGTCTTGTGGGTCGGGTGTCCTGGATTGAAGTGGCTTTATCTGAATATTATTCTGTCGAAAATGGTATTACATTAGAGTATTATTCTGTTTCCGTTTTGTAAATAGGTGGACCTGTTTTATATGTTTATATATTTTAAATTCCTCCAAAACGATATTTATTTTGACTTTTGTGCATTTATGTAAGATTTGTAAATTCTTCTTTATATTGGTGTAACTGTGAGCTGTTTCTATTAAGTTGTCTGCTAATTTAGAGGTTCTTATAAAATACTAGCTGACCTGTACGGCGTTGCCCGAGGTGGTTGGTACTTTCAGTCTTTTTAACGTAATTGTATTCTTTTTAAGTGTTCAGTCAGTCAGTGGTATTTGGCTTTTATATATATAGATCTTAAATAATAAAAGCACTATTGTCATAATAATAAAAGATCTGAAATTATGATTTTAGTAACTTTGATCCCCCAAACCCCTTCTAAAATTTAGAAATTTTTCATACCCTTTCTTAGTGAGCACCTATGGCCCTAGAGGAAGCCACATACCAAATTTCATTTTAATCCGTTCTTTAGTTTTCCAGAAATCATGATGAGTGAATGAGTGGTATTTCGCTTTTATATATATAGATAAAAATGATTAATTAGGTTTGATAATGCCTGACGAATACGCGAAACGGCGTAACCTACCAGAAAAAAGGACTGTAAGCAGTAAGTTATAAAATAAGCTAACGTAGTTAATTAATATAAACAGTCCCGTAAGTCCATCAATGATAATAACTTAAATTCTAATTGCGCTTTGTGTAATTTAAGGGACAATGAGAATGTTTCTATTTCTTTGAGAAGTGTAATTTATAGAAATAAATAAAGTAACTATTTTCTGACAAAGTAACTTTATGTAAAAGAGAATTTATTGAATATAAAAGGTATTATTTCGTCTGGGCAAGTACATTCGTGTGGCTGGGTAATATACGTGGCAATTCATGAAGGAAATTAATTATTATAATTTAGTACTTTTACTATTCCATTCGTTATTTTCTAATTGATATAATTCATAATTTACTGTATTGATATTTTGTTTTGTATTGTATTGTATTGGTGTGTACATATCATAAATTATAAACAAAGTTTGTATGTCAAAGTGTGCGTGCATGAATATGGGCGATGGATTAAACAAATATTTACCATTGTGTGATAACATTTTAACTTTATTCTTATATAACTTTTGTTTAATTTTAAGTGAAAATGTAGTTATGAATAATGTATCATTAAGTTTAATATTGTTTACTTATATACAAAGTACTTAATCATATAAACAACATGGCAGACGGTAAAAAAAAGACCAGTGTGAAACAAATATGAAATACAATAAATAAAGTATGTTAGTATGTTGTTTTTAAAGTTAATAAGGCATAATTGTTATTAATACATTTCACACTTTAAAAATCACCTTATTTATTTTACAATAATTTCAACAAAGTCATAAAACCGTTCAGGTTAACTAAGTTTTGAAATTACTACAAGAATACGCAAGGAACCTGTTTTAATTTTAAGTGTATAGATTTTGCTTATGTTTGTATAACCGGTTAAAAACAAATGGTTGTACACAATAATTATTTTGTATTGTTTTATTAGTTTTATTTTTGAAGTGATAACTTCTATTGGCCCGTTTGGCACTTTCGCTTGACTATTTTTCTGAAATCTCGCGTCACGCAAACTTTTTGCGTAGACACAAGTCAGAGCGTGAAGAGGGAATAGGCGATACATAGTATATAATACGTTAAAATAATTATTACAATATTAATATATTACAGTAATATTATATTATAATAACTATGCGAAAAATAGTGACCATTATAATGTAAGCATTATTTATTTAATTACTAATGATTTTGAATGAGGTATTATTAGTGTATACACTCTACATAGAAATCTAAGAATAATTCAATATGTAAGGGATAGTAATTATAATAATTTATTTGTGCGTTTTAAGTTTTGTAAAGGAGATTGATTTTTGTCTAACTGAAGTAAGTTTAGACAAAATTTTACATTTTGTACATTTTGACAAAGTAATAATTTTACATTGTTTTATTTTACTGTATCTCATTATAACTCACTTAAGTATAAAATGTAGCTTCACATTACAACAATGGAGGTCATACAAGTTAATGAGTATCTATTCCTCACAGAGTAGTTTCTTCTAGGCCAGATGACCAAGACTTATCCTACTCTTTGGCTTTAACTGTACATGACACGATTCACTGGGGTGTGAGGTGAGGACCAGAGTTGTTAGTCATGTTTCAAGAAATTGGCGCAGATTCAAATCATATACTTTAAAAGTAACAGGAGATATTTATTCAAAAAAAAAAGAAAAAAAGAATATATCGCGGATACGAGCAAACCGGTAACTTTTGGAACCTTCTGTGACATTCAAGCTGCATCCCAAATATTTGTTTATGAATTTCAGGTGTACAGAGATGGTTACTTGTTGTGGGAGAGTTTTGGCGAATCGATTGAGGGAGTAGGGAGGCTAAGGTTTACTGAGGTACTGAAGAGAGGCCACTTTGATGTTCTCATTGCTCTCACACCTTCTATACCTGACAACTCAATGGATATTAGTGTGGAGGAAATACAGTCAGCTTCCCAATCCCAGGTATCAGACGATGGTTTAAAAATGTTTCAACTTCCGACCCTATCAGAACAGTGTCATCATCTGATGAAGTTCGGTCGCATCCAGAACAAATACAAAAAAACAAGGAAAAAAAATATGAAAGCGTTTTTCTAATACAAATCGCGTAAAATCATATAGGCAAGCGGTGAAAAAACCACTGTCTCAAAATACGCACAGAATCAGATGAAATACTTTAAGATGTCACATTTGCTGTAGGACCATATTATTGCAATAGCCAACATTGTCCTGTCAGCTGATAGTATATATATAGACAAGTAAGCGCGTGGAGAGGGAATAGACGATACATAATATATTATAATACGTAAATTATAATATATTATAATTTAGAGTGCATACACTAATACCTCACTCAAAATCATTAGTCACTAAATAAATACTGCTTACTTTATAATGATCACTATTTTTCGCATACTTATTATAATTATAATATTATTACATAATAATATAATAATTATAATAATATTACTATATTATAATATTATAATTATTATATTATAATGTTATAATTATGCAATTTCAAAATATGAGAAAATATTTTTTGACAATATATTGACTTGTGTAATTTGTTGACCTTTATTCTCCTTTAATATTAATACTGATAAAAATATAAATCGGTCATAGAAGTTATCACTTCCAACTTGTGGTCTTAATCACACCCAATGTTTTTTTCTTTTAATAAATCTGTTCCTGAGTTTCGTTACGGCTTTTAGAAACGTACTGAATATATAAGGAATTAATTCATACTTACACGCGTAGGCAATGAAGCTGAAACACGAAAATAGTTTCAAGGATAAATCCCTTAGTGGGTTGAAACCACTTGAGATATGAATTCCTATTTTTAGCCAACTAACTGTCAATCCCGTATCGTTTATTTCTTTGCAAACTCACTGAACTGTCTAACACTCCATAAGTATCGCATTTCAAACAGCCGTCACTGTCAATTCAAGTTGTTTTCGATTACACGTATTTCTTATTTTATTACTTTCTGTCAAGAAATGTTTACTTTATTGTTATTTCTCTGCTTCTTTTTTCTCCATCAATCATAATTGTATCTACATCTTGAAATCTTCTAAAAAATTTTAATATGTTTTTTGTCAGAAATTTCCTAAATGTATACCAAACCAGGGTTGTACAAAAGTCTCGTAAATCATTTGAGCTTGTATTGGCGTAATAAGGTGGTGGACAACGATGAAAAGCTATAACATGGGATATCTATAAGATGTCTTAGTTAAGAAGCATCAATTAATGTGACCTGTGCCAAATAGAAGGTGTGGTTTGCAATGCACGGGATTTTGCCCAATAATGGAAAACACTTTACACAAAACAAAAAAATAGAAAATTCATATTTAGCCAAGTCGTTGTGTGCAAATATAAGCCCCGACCTGAGAAAAAATCGGGCCTAAAGAAAAATGGTTTGAGCACTTCTTGATAGTGAAAATAGCATAAAAAAACTTGACATACATAGGGGTCCAATTACTTAATAGATTCACGTGTGAAGGAGTACGTTTTGATATTTTTGAAAACGGACCAAAGTTTTAGTTTATAAAATTTAAAAAAAAATTGTTTTCTTATTATCTCCATAGGACTAAAGGATCACGAGATATTTTCATTTGAAGTTTAGTAAAGCGTGATAGTTTGCACCAATATTTCCATTAACAGCAATTATGTAAATTTCTAACTTTTAGGTTAGGTTTATATTAAACTAGGGGCTCTGCCCCTGGACGCTTCGCGTCCCAACCCAACCTCGGACTTCGGCCTCAATGGCTGCTTCGCTTCGCTCGCAGTTGGAAAATTCGGTAAAGAATCTCGTTAATCTTTGGCTCGTTTGTACATAGGTGACCGAGCATAAATCAGCTGTTTTATTTGGCATGGGACTCAAACTCATTAAACATTATCTCCATAAGATTAACATGGGAAATTTGAAGGATTGTGAGCCGGAGCTCCTTCTCGGGTTAATAGCGGCTAAAGGGAAGATTGGTTCTTGAATCTGACAGAAAATCTCTTCTTTGAAATCTAATTTTCTACAACTTTTGTATTTAACATTTTTTTGCTATCTCTTACCGTTTTCTTACTAAATGCGCTCAAAGTGAGAAAATTAAGAAATAGAAAAAATCTAAAAAATCTTTCCCGCCCAAAAGGTACTTGCAAAATAAAAAAATGTTAAATTCTGGCAAATTTTTCAGAAGTTTCTCGTCGAGAGTTTTAATTAAAGTATGAGGTCGAGGGGGGTACGATTAAGGGAAGTGCCTAATAATTAATGTCAGTGAATCGGTGAAATCGTCTAGCTTTAAGAACGTTGGGCGGAGCTTCCCTTCTCGGATGAATAGTGGATAAATGGATGATTGGATCTTAAATCTGATGAAAAATCGTCAGTCTGAAATTCAATTTTCTACAATTTTTGTATTTAACATTTTTTGCTATCTCTTCCCGTTTTCTTACAAAACGCGCTCAAAGTAAAAAAATGAAAAAATTTTAAAAATCTAAAAAAAATTTCCCGCCAAAAAGGTGCTTGCAAAATAAAAAAATGTTAACTTCTGGCAATTTCCCCAAAAGTTTCTCGTCGAGAGCTTTAATTCAAGTATAAGGTTGAGGGGGTTCCGATTACGGTAAGTGCCTAATAATTAATGTCAATGAATCAGTGTTTACCGTCTAGCTTTATATAAGTAGATTGTAGACCTGAGCCTTGCTGGTTCTTTGAACTTTTATTATAACTGCTGTTATAAATATACGAAATAATTTGATTTGAACATTTAACATTATTTACCATCTTAGCTTTGGGGTTATTATTAATAATATTATAAAGAGACAAAATTTGTTTGTTTATAATATGTAGGGGGTAATCTCTAAAACTACTGATCCGATTCAAAAACAAAGTTTTACCAATAAAAAGTTACACTATCTTTGAGTAACATAGGTTAGAATAAATTTTAATTTAATGGTTAAAACAACCCCTAAAAAAAATGTACTTTCCTTAAAGCTATAGAGCTGAAATTTTGTACATTTATTACTTACAAGATATATAGAAAAAGTAAACCAGATTTGCATTTTGTAACGTGCTGCTACGGGTGAAAATGTGATATAACCCCTAAACATTAAGAATTAATTATTATTTTTCCTTAAAGTTATTAAACTGAAAATTTGTACATTTACTTCTTACAACATACATATAAAAAGTATCATAGATTGACATTTTGTCGCGTGCTGCCAAGGGGTGAAAAAGTAGTAAAGATTTTGATTGTTATACTTTCCTTAAAGCTAGAGAATAAACACTTAATAAATTAAGTAATTTAAAATAAGATACCACTATGTTACATCCCAATTAAAAATAAATAAGACATTTTATAATTAATAGTAGAGCCTACTTATATAAAATAACTTGTTTGTATTTGCTTCGACGTGAGTCACCGTGGTGGTTGGTGAGCGAAGCGAGCAGGGGGCGGAGCCCTCTAGTATATTATATAAAGAAACTTTAAGCGTGATAATATCAAGTATTAATTTTCCCAATCTAGAAATACGATAGTATGCGTGATATACTTAAAATAATGGATTTTCAAATGCTTCAGACAGAATATATCTGAGCAATGCGTCTCAAAATGAAAATAAACACGTGTATTTATTAGTAGCTGAGGTTTTAACGAAGAGATTCATATATATTATATATTGATGGTTTATTTTCTGGGGAGCTCGAAGGGTGCGCGCGCTTGGTACGCTTCGAAATATAGTGCAGCGGCGGTTGCGATCATGCAAAATTCGTAGCATAAGGAAGCATAAGGAAGCATTTTTCGAAGAATAAGGAAGCATTTTTATTAAAAAACTATAATATGGTTTTACATTGCAAATTTTCTCAACTCTTCTGTATATTTTTTTTGTTTTTTCATATAGTGAAAAATAAAAATAATATTGACCAAAAACAGAATTTTCAAAACAAATTTAAAAACATACGCACTTCTAATCGCGTATGCAAACTAAAACAGTTCGAGACTGAAGATTTACAAAATACACAATTCGTTTAAAAAAATACGTTATACAATATTTTTAATAGTGAGTAAACTTCTTTAGGCTTATGGAAATAAATTTCAAAATCAGAGAAAACAAAACAATGCAATCAAAGCAAAGTGTCTACACATGCAGATGAACAATTTCCTGTGAGAAAATAAACTCCCACGTCTACGTTGGGGAAAATGCTGAACAAGGAAAATCCAGAATTTCTCGTTTGCAGGATATCCGAATTAACCACCTTTCGTGTTCAGATGTTTGGAAAATGTACGTTCTGGAATATTTGGCTAGCTCGCTATCTTTAACAATTTAATCTAGAAAATATTTATACTTCTACTCTCGCCTGGAAATGATTTAAAACAATTAGGTTATTATTACATTAATTTCGGGTTTAAACTTAAAACTTACAGCTGTAGGTGAAATATATTTTGAGAAAATAATATTCACAATTTAATAAATGTTTGTAAATATTTTTCTTATATCACCTCAGTAGGGAAAAACAACTTGATAAACAAATTAATACTTTTATTTAAAGTAAAAATTATATTGTGCTTTTCAAAATATTGTATGAATATATTATAATATAAATAAAATTTCAAACCGATGGCATCACGTTTCAAAAGAATGGATAAATCGTCGAGAAAATCAGGAATGAGAAATAAGTAAATTATTATCTTATTGTAAAGAGGGCAAATAGAATCCATTTATTTCGGCAGTAAAAGGTAGGAAAAAATATTGATAAATGGACTCGTATATTCTCTAAGGGGTGAGGGTAGAGCGAAAAAATATAGATATAATATGCTAAATATATTGATTTGTTTGCAGTTGTAATAAATATTTTAAGTGTCTGAGGTTTGGCAATATACTATTGGGAAGAATGGTGGTTGAATTCATAGTTTAATTGAATATTAAGAGAATCAAGTACATTCTATTGGTTCATGTTTCTTTATTTATTGAGTTTAAGTAATATTTGTAAGTATTTCTTAATTTTATTGGATCTGTGATGTTATTGAATACTGTCCATAGTAAAGCTTGACGTATTTGTATAATCTATTTTCGGGGCAGTTTTATAAATAATTTCTTCTACCTCTTACTGCCGAACCAAATTGATTTCATTTGGTTCCTTTAAGTTCAGTTAATCATTTACTTCCTCTTCTTGATTTTGTTGAAGGATGTTTTGTTATGTTTTCATTTATACTTCACGTCTATTCTCTTAAAACTTTAATTATTTGTTACAAATATTCGAATAGCATTTGCATAGAACTTTGATAAATGAGTGTTCTGTTTTCTTGTGTTCCTTCTTCTATTAGGTATTTTGTGTAGCATCTGATTTAGAATACTTCACATCTATAATTTCTATTTAACCTGTCTTAGTCATCGGCTTATTTTTCACTCAGTCCAATCTGTTTAAGTTACCAGTAAACTTATTTCATCCACGAAATTTGTGTGCTTTTGTTTCCTTGGTACCAGAGCAGAGAACTTTTTTATGCGATCCATATTATAAAGCCTTTTTGTTAAACTGCTGTTGTTATTTCCTCAAATTTCGTTTAGTTCGTGGTTATTTATCAGGTTATTGGTTGATTCTCCTGATGCTTTGTTATAAGTCCTTAGGAATTGAACAAGTTTTCCGGTTTTGGTCTCTGTTAAATCCTTAATCGATATTGTTTCTATAAAATAACAATCTTTCTTTATTAACTACTATACTGTTAATCATTAAACACCTCCTTGAAGTGTTTTGTAGAATTTCGAAATATTTTAAAGGCTTTTCAATTTTTATAGCTTTGCTCCAAGCACATTTTCTCGTTTTTGTTTAAAGTAATGTCTCTTCTAAGTATTTGAAACTTTTGGCGCTGTTAAGGTTTCTGCCTAGTTTTTTTCCAACCAATTTCACATAATTATAGAAATTCTAATTAACATATTTCATAAATTAATTTTCGTTTTATATTTGGTGATATTTGCACAAGAAAGAACTTTTGCCCGTTAAAACTCATACAGATGTTTACATAAATTTACTTGATATTTTTGACTGACCTTTTATTTTGACAACATTTGTGAAACAATGACTTCGCCAAATTAGTGTTGAACGTACACAATACGTAACGAACAAAGGATTGGTCAGCCTGAATAGTTCAGCTCTTAAAGTAAATTAGTAATATCGGCGAAATGTCAACAATAAACCTAGACAATGAGTGTATAATCCTTCTGAAATTGCATTTGTCGTTATATTGTCTACGCTAGACTATTACGTAAACGAGGTGAAATGCTTTTGTTCTCATATTTTGCTAATGGATACATAATTGTAAATCTGCAACTTCCAAAGGTTACTACATTTATTGTAGATCTGAGGACAATGTAAAACTTGACAATTACAATTTTGATGATCGTTAATAAGAATTTAGTTAAACATTTACAGCAAACAACCTTGTTATTTCATGCACTTTAATTTATGCAAGTACGATAACTGAAAAAATACGTGAAGATTTATAAGAAGTCGTTCAAAATGTATATTTTTTACGATTTGTTTGTTTACTACGTTCTTCAGAAGAAAATACTTGTTTCGTACAAACAACAAACATCTAACTGGGTCTATGTAATTAATTAATTTTCAACATTTTAAATGTACAGAATATTTTACTTAAAGACCTGATACAAATTTTGAAAAACAAAACCAAACAACATGCATTTTAACCACAGGCCTACTTAAATCAACGATTTTAACCCCGAATATTATAAATACAGTAATTCAGAAAAACTATATTATTGTTCTCTTTGAAATTCACTTAAGTTTTCATTGTAGTAGACGTATATTTTTAAAGAATATCAAATTTGTTTGATTCTATTAAAAAATAATAACTCAGACCAATATTCAAAAATGGATAGCTGTCAATAATTGTTGACAGATTTTCAATAATGTAGCGTACGTCGTAAAATGTATTTTGTTACTCACGAACGTTCATACGTTCACTGAGTATATGAGTTGATAAATTGTATGCATTAATATTAACCTAAGGTTAAGCTATACAACTTATAATTTCATAATTTCAGTCCGTGGGTTAGCCTCGGAACGTCAATTTACCATTGTTTGTGATACAATTACACAAGTAGGTGGGACAGGTTGCCACATTATGGTTATTTACGAAAGCGTTACCGTGAATCTGAACTGTGAGGGACAACTCCTGTTAATTTAAAATCGTAAAGTGAAATTCGATGAATTATTGCAAAATAAAACGCGAAATATTGGATCACTGTTTTATTAATCATAACAATTATTAATACAACCTCTTTGTAGTAAGTTCCTTCTGTCTACAAAATAGTCGACAGAGTTATATTTTGATGTTAGTAATAATATTCTACGATTTGAAAATATTGTTATTCAATTATCTCGTTACAAATGGACAGGTTTCATCTGAACTGTGATCGGCGCGTGAGGGGAGGTACAAGTTAGTATTTGGAGGCCGCGTGGGGACTGACCGAGTCATTGCAGGGGAAACGGGAGCCTAACAACACCCAACGACTGAGAAGGCCGCTTCCCCCACCACCTTACTGACGCCTACATTGCGCACCCAAACTCCACAGCTCACATGAAACCTGTCCACTTGTACTTTATATTACCAAATTCCGATGCGAGCTTATAAGGCTACCTTTTCTCTCCCATAGTTTACCTTATGAAAGTCGTCTGTCTTTATAGGATCCTTCTATTACAAACTATTTTCCAAATGTTTCACTCTGGTCAGGGCCAAAACAAAGATAAAGCTTAAAGATAAACTCCTAATGAAAGGCGCTATACATTACCAATATAATTAACTAACATGACAGCTGTTAGTTAGATTGTTTACATTCTAAATGCAATTGTAATCTATCACGCAATTCAATCAAATGAAATCAACTTAAAGTCTGAAATATTCTCACGGGTTAGTTAGTACACATTTAATTAAGTTTTTTTAGAGATTGTGTATGTCCTTATGATAAAACAATCTATATTTTAGATCTATATTTGCATACATCTCTCAAGTAAAGTTTTTTGTGCAGTTATTACGTATGTCGTAAAGTATTTCTGATGATACGACAGTTGTATTTTTTTTTCTACTTTGCCCAAACATTAAAATAAAATATCAATCTTTTTAGTTTTTGTCTAACAATCCTGAGACAACAATTCAGGTTAGATTACATTAATAAATATTTCAAAGTTATTCACACATACTCCCTCTCTCTCTCGCTCTATTATTAATATATTTTTAATCGTTAAATAGATCCCGTTACTAACCCCAATAAACTGTAACTATATATATAGTTATTACGTACTAAGTACATAACATCCATTTAGTTTATACGAGACACTATCTACCCCATGGCCTTCCTTATTCAGTGACCACGGCTCGTAACAGACATCGGCTACGAAGACCGACCCATCACTGTTGATATTGCAGAATTGAAAACAATAAATTCTCAGGTACTTGTAAGTACGGGAAATGGTTAGAAATCCATTTAAACTTAAATAATACATTCCTTGATTTCCCATTTAATAGTCGAAGCACAAGAGGAGATTTTTCGTGATTCTGACAAAACATTTTCAGATGTTCCGAATGGGATTGTACACCCCGTTAGTTAATGCAACCAACTCTATTAACTAATTAAGCCTATTCGTATTTCTAGTTTCAAACGTTGATTTAATAAATTACGTAAATAATTATATAATTACTCTTTTAAATAATCTGGAAATAAAGGAATAATCTTACTTCTTACATGTCAGCACTGTAGTTGTTGTCAATACCAATTTTTTTCAAAAAGTCCTTTCAAAAAGGTAGAAGATTGATTAAAATTGGAAAAGAAAAACTTAAGTGAATAAATCAGTGAACTGTTATGCCATACGATACAATATTAATTAGGTTAAATTTAAATATTAAATTAAATATATTTAACATTAACATACATAAGCTGATATGAAACATTTTTGGTAAAAATAGTTCATACTTTTTACGAATGATCAATTAACAACAAACTGCTGGTCAGGCTTATGGACTACCGACACCGACATTGGTTATTACATGCGCTCGCAGCCCCAAGAGGAAACAAAATGTCAATTGCTCTTATTTCTATCTTATCAGTAAGTACTTTTCCAATATCTATGTCAACTTTTTTTCTATAGGTTTAATTACTTTTCTTGGAGGTTTAAATGGTCGTAATAACTGACAATATTTTTTTATTAAAAGTCAAAAACATAACTTACGACAATAATTAATCTAAAACACAATGTATTTGTGTTAAATGAATACTGTAAGTTAACTGTTCCTTTTCCCCAAAAAAACTATCTGAAATTATAAAGCAATTATTTTTAAGTACTTTTTGTTTCGAAAACAGTTTATTATTGCGTTCTCCACCCACTCCTAGAAACTTTCTGGATTATTAAATGCATTCAACAAAATATAAAAAATAACACTTTATATCTTGAAGGAGTTAGGACCTCCCTTCCACCTAACTTAAATTATTTAACTGTTATCCCTTAAATACACAATTAAAGACAAATACTGTGAAACATTAAAATCATATAAAAAATATACAAATAAAAAAAAAATATATAATTAAATAAACTGTGGAAGCAAAATAATACAAACATTTTTCTTTAGAGACCTGACAAAATTAAATATTAATAACAGAACAGTAAGTATTAAATCAAAATAAAATATTTATAAATATACAAAGTAAATATGTGTAAAAATATATTTACATTCAAACAAACCAACATACTTGAAAACCCCTTACAACAAACACCGCCTTGGCACAGAACCGACATACAGCCTACACATTTTGAACTGATCATGATGTTGATTCTTTTCAAAGTCAAACTTTAATAATGCATTTTAAAGTAACAACTTTGTCACATAAAATGAGTTATTTAATATACCAGGCAAATTCTTGTTAATAAGTAATGAAGCTCTTAGTAGTTGATTATCTGTATAATTTACTTGTTAGCTTAGATATACTTTCTACCACATAGCCAGGCAATTCCGTGAGCACAATGGTTTGAAAGAAAAACAAAAGGTAATTTTTTCTAAAACTAAACTTTAGGATTGAAATATGCCCACAATATTTACTAACACTTTCATCACGTTTTAAGTAATAACAATAATCTTCAGCACACTGAAGTTGTTAAAATCGTAGACGTAAAAGCATAAGAATGATGGCAAAGTAAAGCATGCGCTAAATAAATCCAACATTTCCGTACAATCTTTAAAAACACAAACAAAAATATCTCTCTCTTTTGGAACACTCTGTAGAATAAATTTTTAAAGTAAATAACGTCCAAACATCTCAAACAATTATTATAGTGTGTGGAATATTAAGCGATTCCATAACGTTTTGACAAACTGCAAAACAAATGAAGTAGCTATAAATAAATATACAGCCTGACTTGTGAGAAAATAAACTTGATAGAATAAACCTTGAACACAAAACCACACAACTAATACATTGTTTGACACAATCGCGTTTCAACAACAAAGTCACCATCTTCAGTGATGCACGAGCTACAATAGTCAAACTATAACTAACGTAACAGTGTTTCATGTGAAGTATTTATACAAAACTCAAAGGGGCTTGGGTTAAGACTTGTTACATTAGTACAATTGCCTCGCGTTATTATAGGCAGCCTAACAATAACTATATAAATAAACAAACTACTACTCTTAATAATAATATCAAACAATGTATTATTTTTATTTATATTAATATACAATTTTATTGATGTAGCCCATTGTATTAATGTAACACCTTTTATTAATTTAAGACCTTTTATTTATTTAACATCTTTAATTAATTAATACGCTTTTAATAATTTAAAATCTTTTGTTACTGTATTCCCTTTCAATAATTTAACTTCTTGTAGTAATTTAACACCTTTTATTAATTTAAACCCTTTTTTAAATTTAACACTTATATTAATTTTACTTATTTATTAATTTAAAATATTACATTAAATATTTTTTTAAATTTAACATGTTTTATTAATTAATACCCTTTTAATAACTAAACATCTTTTATTACTGTATCCTCTTTCAATAATTTAACTTCTTGTAATTTAACACCTTTTATTAATTTAAACCCTTTTTAAAATTTAACACTTATATTAATTTTGCTTATTTATTATTTTTAAATATTTCATTCAATTTATTTATTTTTTAAAATTTAACATCTTTTATTAATTAATACCCTTTTAATAATTTAACATCTTTTATTACTGTATCCCCTTTCAATAATTTAATCTCTTTTAATAATATAACAACTTTTATTAATTTAATCTCTTTTATAAATTTAACATATTTAATAATTTAGTCCCATTTTATTAATTTCATAGTTTAACTCTTTATTCTCCTCTTTCAACGTTATAAGGCAATCTTTTTGATAATAATTTCATATTCAAGTTTTGTTTTTAAATTGTATGATTCAGTTTTTTTTTTAATTCAAGTACCAGGAGACCGAGCTAAAGCTCGATTATAAGCAGGGCCTAGTTCGCTCACGTCAATAACTATTATTGCAAATTTCCGTGAACATCGTTTAGGTTAGGCCTATAACATTAAACAACTAAATAAAGGGTATGTTTATTTAGCAGAAGTATTCGTTGCCATGGTAACTATAAATAGATACTACATTAGGCTTATCTCTAATAAAATACAGTTTAAAAGAAAACAGATGATTATTGCAATGGCATTGAAAACATTTGCATCAGCTGTGCTTTGTATTGTTTAAAATGGACAAATTTCACTATTTAATTTAATAAAAAGACGTAGAAAACGAATTTTTCCAGACTGGTGACCATTTCCAATCGATTTCTCGTGGCCAAAAGCCCCATATAAAATCAAAAAATCAAAAATCCTTAGGCGGAGATTCCAGATCCATTTAGCAGACAGACAATTATCTCTCGCTTTAGAAGATAAGATAGAGTAAAACTGAATAATTTTCTTTAAAATTCCATATTTTTTGTTTACGCCATTTCTATTTTTGATTTCTGAAATTTTGCATATTTAACCATTATCGATGAAGGATTTTTTCAACATTTTCAACAATTAAATTACTGGGTTTCTGTTTGCAGGTTTTAGACAAGGAATTACATAATTTTTAGGAAACATATACCCCGCCCAAGAGAATTCACACAACAACGTACAACATTTCAGGTAAAATGTTGGTTCTTAGATTTTGTAGTTATTTGATTGAAAGTCCATTTTAATTTTAGTTTTATATCTTTTGAATAAATTTGCTACAATGAATTTAACTTTTAGTAAGAGGAACTAGATATGTATATATTTGCTTTGTATCAATTTATTTTTAATAAATCAATTCGAGAATTCTTTTAACGAAATAACAAATCAAGACTCTAAACATCAAACTGTTTATTGATATTGCGTTAGTTATGTGCGAAAGCAGACAATTTGTTAAGCGATAGTAAAACTCATTTGGTCTTTACGAGCGGCGGATAGCGCAATAACATAGACACTTATCGTCCTCTTTCTATTTTATTGCCACGAAAATTGTTGTAAGAGGCACAACTTTAGGGTAAATAAAAGGACTTTTGTGATTTTCAGTTATATGTTTCGGTGTGGCTATAAAAATGAAACGTGAAACATTAGGGTTGCTAGGATACGTACCTTAGAGGTATTACGTGTTTGGCTCATAATGAATTAAAGGTGTATTAAGTATTTGGATTTAAATTGTTTAGACAGACATATAACCAAATACAATTTAATATGATTCAATGATAATGAGTAAATTTAGATTTTACCAAGGAATGTAAAAACTCTTTAAATTTAGTGAGGTACATACGCTAGTATTGCTTCGTATTCATATGAACTTTTCATACGGAAAGTCAAAATGGTTGTGTATGAAACAGTGATTTAATAAACCATCGTTTAGAAAAAGATGTATCTAATACGAAATAAATATTCAAGTTAAGCAACATAGTGGAAAAAGAGGAAACATTTAAAAAAATTTGAATACACCACAACAAAAAGTAAGAAAAGTAAGGTAAGTCATGTATAAGGAATTTGTATAAATGTTTGTTCTGTTTTCTGTAATCTTTTATTCCTTGTGGTATCTATTTGTTCCATCTTATTCTGTTGATGTTGTATCTGCCATAAAATACTTCAAGTCTATATTTTTTTAACCAATCTTTGACATCAGCTTCTTCTTCAGTCAGGAAAATCTGTTTAAGTTTTCAGTGAACTTATTTTATCCACGAAATCTATATATATAAAAGCGAAATACCACTCACTCACTCACTGACTCACTCATCACGATTTCTCAAAAACTACCGTACGGATTGAAATGAAATGTGGTATGTAGCTTCCTCTAGGGCCATAGGTTCTCGCTAAGAAAGGGTTTAAAAAAATTTGAAATTTAAGGGGGGTTTGTGGGGATCAAAGTTATTAAATCATGATTTCTTCAAAACTACCAAACTGATTGGAATGAAATTTGGTAAGTTCCTCTAGGGCCATGAGTGTTCACTAAAAAAAGGGTTTTAAAAAATTTCAAATTTTAGGGGGGTTTAGGGGGTAAAAATTACTAAATCATGATTTCTCCAAAATTACCGAACAGATTGGAATTAAATTTGGTATGTTGCTTCCTCTAGGGCCATAGGCGCTCGCTAAGAAAGGTTTTGAAAAAAATTGAAATTTTAGGGAGGGTTTGGGGGGATTAAAGTTATTAAATCACGATTTCTTCAAAACTACCAAACGGATTGGAATGAAATTTGGTATGTAGCTTCCTCTAGGGCCATAGGTGCTCACTAAGAAAGGGTATGAAAAATTTCTAAATTTTTGGAGGGTGTGAGGGGATCAAAATTACTAAAATCCTAATTTCAGATATTTTAGTATTATGACAATAGTGCTTTTATTATTTAAGATCTATATATATGAAAGCCAAATACCACTAACTGACTGAACTCTTAAAAATAATACAATTACTTTAAAAAGACTGAAAATATCAACCACCACGGGCAACGCCGTACGGGTCAGCTAGTTTATGTATATTTGTTTCCTTAGCAGCAGAGAACTTCCTTTATGTGGCATCTCTGTTGTTATTTTCTTAAATTTCGTATACTTCGTGATTACCTCTCAGGTTGTTGGTTGTTGGTTGATTACCTCCCAATAATTCTCCTGATGCTTTATTATTGGGTCTTAAGGATTTGCAGTAAATTTATGTTTTAATTTCGATCTCTGTTAGGTCTTTACTCGATATTGTTTCTAAAAACAAAAACAAAATTCTTGATTAATCACCCCACTGTAGTACCTGCTTGGAACGTTTTGTAGAATTTCGCGATGGTTTAAAGTAATTTTTCTTTTTCCTGGCTCATCCTCTGGAGGCTTCTTTTCGTTTGTGTTTAAAGTATTCTCTTCTAAGTATTTGAAGTTTCCGTACAACACTGTTCTGTTTCCTTTTTCTTCTAACCAACCTCACATAGTCCGAGAACTTCTAATTATAATATTTGATAAAAACCACTTTTTGATTCACAAGTGGTGATAATTGCACAAGTAAAAAATTTAACCGTTAAGTTTCGTACAGATTTTTACATCAATTTTCTTGTTCCTTTGTGATTTAGAATGTGCTGACCTTCTATTATGACATCTTTAGTGAAACAATGATTTTGCCAAATTAGTGGTAAACGTACACAATACGTAACGAACAAAGCTTTGGTCGGATTGAACTGTTCAGCTCATAGTAAAGTAGTAATAACCTTACTTATATTTCTATAATAAACCTTGAATATGAGTTTATAACCCTTCGTAAATTGAAACTTTTGTTATATTGTCTACGCTAGACTATTTCGTGATGAAATAGGCCTACCTTTCTCACATTTTGCTAATAGATACAAAAATGTAAATTTACGACATCCAATGCTTACTGTAGCTATTGCACAACCTACTTAAAAAATACAATTTTAATGATAAAACATCATGATACTTTAGTACACCTCATTGTTCTGTCTTACACTTTTATTTATATAAGATTTCACAATATCATGTGCAGATTTATTTGGTACACATGATAAAAAAAAACTTCAAAATATAAATTTTAATGTGATGTAGAATTATTGTAGGTTTATGAATAGTTTTGAGGTTAGAAGTCGTTGAAAATGTATAAATGTTTACGATGTGTTTAACGTCGTTCTTCGGAAGAAAATACTTTGGTCGACACACATCAAACATAACCTAACTGAGTGTGTGCCGTCAGGGAATTTCCAACCTGTTAAATATACAGAGCCTACATTTTACCTGACTTAAACTTTGGGACACAAAACCAAAATTTTACATTTTAATAATAGACTACCTAAATCAAGATTTTAACCCCATATATAATAATATTATAAAGAGGTAAACATTTTTTGTTTGTATGTAGGCCTAGGAGGTAATATTTGGCACTACTGAACCGATTGAAAAAATAGTTTTACTAATAGAAAGCTACACTATCCCTGAGTTACATAGTTTATAATTCACTTTGATAAAACAATTCAGTTTGAATAATAAATAAATATTGAAAATGTATTCATACATACCTCCTCTCACTCTCGATCTATTAGTAAAATACGTTTAATCGTTAGATAAATCCTGTCACCAACGGAAATAAACGGTACCTCTAAATAAAGCTATTTCATACTACATACTACAACATTAATTCAGCTTATACGAGACGCTATTGGTATTAACCACTCCATCTCCCCCACGGCTGCTTTCCTGATTCTGTGACAACGGCACGTAACAGACATCCCCACACTGTAGTTGATACAGAAGTGAAACCCATTCTCAGGTACTTGTAAGTGTGTTGAAATGGTGAGTAACTAAAATAATACATTCGATGCTTTCCCGTTTAATAGTCGAAGCACAAGTGGAGTTTTTTATTTAAAATAAACGGTACCAGGAACTGGCACATACCTTGTCACAAATATATTTAAATTATTAAACCGATTCATTGTGACTTCATAATTGTAGGAGGGATAGGAGAGGTGATATTAAAGTAGGAGATTAACTAATAAATATTATTATTATTAGCTAGAGAGAAAAGTATTCCATCGATTTCAAACAAATTTTCACAAAACACGTCTATTAGGCCTGTATAGATGCACGAAAAAAGGTTTAGAAATTTTTTGAAAAACAATCCCCATTTTGGCCAAAAACCCCCGAAAAAATCAGTTATTATCACATATATTATTTCTCAAGGCAATGTTTTTGTCGGTACGTCATAACTTCCTTAAGGGGCTCCGGAGCGCCCTATCTCGGCAATGTTAAAAATACAGTATTTAAGGAACATTTTCTCAGAAACTACTGGATCAAAATTAGTAAAATTTTATCAGTGAGTTGGTAATACTCAAATACAAAATTTAACATGAGGGTTTTGCAATACAAGCATTTGAATACATTGTGTCATTATTTTTATAAAATAATAGAATTTTACCAGTTTTTGCCGTATTTCTCACTCATAACTTAGAAATGTCCACTTACTATATTACAAAATGCTCTCGTTAAAACCTGCAGTATGCTCCATTATACAACTCCTGAAAATTTCAGATCATTAAGTTAGATAGATTTTGATAAAATGTTCCTTTTGTGAATACAATATATGATTTCCGGAAAACGTGTTTAAAGTTTTACTTGCATATTTAATACATACGAGCCCTATATGCAGGGTTGTAATCAGCTGAATATCATCGAAGGCTGTATAAGCAGGTTAGGCACTACAGAAAAAGCTAAATATCCCTATCAAAATGAAATTCCCACCACAGGTGGCAATTTTAATTATTTTCAAATTGGATAAATCATATCAAATTATTAAGAATATGATAAAAAATTTGACTTATTATTATGTGACATACGAACCAAAAAACGTATTTTTACCCACTTAGAGTTGAGATATAATAATAAATTTAGGCTTGTTTTAAAGCTAAATAAAAGGGCAATAATAAGCAATAAAAAACAAAAAAATGAAAAAAATTTTAGGTGCTCCGGAGCCCCTTAATACATCATCAAATCACATGAATGAGGCATCACATTTTAAAGATTTCCTTAACCGCTACACCGGAAAAATATACAAAATACAATTATAAAAAAAAAAAGAAATAAAGAATCCGAAAGTAACAGTGATAGTAAGTTGTAGGGTATTTTCCTGGCGTTGGCAACACTGATGATAACAGTACCAAGCTGGAGAGCTGCCGTTACGCCACTACATTGCTTTTTTAATTAATTGTATATTTACTATTTAGTATCGTATAGATAGTATAGTGTACTTTTATTAAGTGGGATTTAAGTAAGTTAAAATGCGAATTCTTCGCACGGGTCAGCTAGTTATTATTATTAGCTAAACAAGAATTTTTAAAAAGATGCGGTTTTCTGCATATGGTAGGGTACATTAAGGGTTACAAATAAGCAAAATTTTATGAAAATCGTTATAGCCGTTGTTTTATAAAAAAATAATAAATGTTTTTTTGGGGTTTTTAGCCAAAAAGGGAGGGGTTTAAAAAAAATTCAAAACTCTTTTTCGTGCATCTATATAGGCCTAGTTGGCATGTTTGGTGCAAATTTGTTTAAAATCGATCTAATAGTTTTCTCTCTAGCTTTGTATACATACATACATATAGACAGACATTTTGTAAAAACCACTTTTTTGGACTCAGGGGATCCCAAAACGCATATTTCCACAAAAATCTCAACATCGATTTTGTTTGCGATAACTATACTTTCTCTATACTATAGTATAGCGAGAAAGTAAAATGAAGGAAATGGATGTGTGAACTGTATATGGTAATTTGGATATTAGATGCTACAATATTAATTATCTCGAGTTTAAATATTAAATGAAATATATTTTACGTAACATTTATAAGCTGAAATGAAACATTTTTTGTTAGAACCCTTTGGCATTATTTGAGTATGATCAATTAACAATTAACCGTTTGGTCTATGTCGTATAATCCTCCGGTGGCCAGGATTATGAGCTACCAACGCCGACATTAATAATTGGTACATGCGATCACCCCATGGGGGAACAAAATTTCCAATGCTCTACAGTCAATCTAATAAGTAAAGTAAGTACTTTTAACAATTAATTTCAACCATTTGTTTTACTAATTTAATTACTTTTCTCGGAAACTTTAAAGGCAGTAATAGCCAGCAATGTTTTTTTTCCAATTGAAAGTCGTAAACATATCTGGTGATCACGAAATTTATTTCAGATACTACATTTACCGTTTAAAACATTATTAGATTTTTTAAAAGTTTATTTATTTATCAACAGTGTATTCACAACACAATCTAATTTTTTTAAGAGGTCTATGGCGATTTCATGAACGCCTATACGGATTCGAGAGAAATTATTCTAAAACACAGTATATATGTGTTAATTAAATAAACACTATACATTAATTATTTATTTTTGTTCCCAAAACTAACTGAAATTATAAAACAATTATTGTTAAGGATTTGCTCTGTCAAAAACAGTTTATTATTAGGTTCTCTACCCACCCCTCGAAAATGTTTTATATTGAGAAATACATTATACAAAATATTAAAAGTAACACTTTATATAAAGGGCTGCGAAGCTAAGTGTAGTGTTAGTTTTGAGAAAAATCTGTTTAAAGTTAAAATGTTATAGGCAAATCCAGGTAAAACCATGATCACTAAAACTAGTATATTTTTAATTGCTAGGTTCTAGACTAACATAATAACAAAGGTTAATTTGATTTCCATCCTCTTATTCTTTGTTATGAGCCGATATTTGATAAAAGTTGTCACTTGTACCCCTTGGGCTGTTAACACGTTCACTGCTAAGGACGCATATGTGAGCTTGACACAAAATATTGCGAGTATTTTCAATACACACTGCATTGCGTGCTTCCCACGCCCACCCCTGTGTTGGGAATATCATCAAAACACAATGCATTGCGTGCTTCGGACGCCAACCAACTTATTGGGAGTATTTCCAATACACAATGCATTGCGTGCTTCGCACGTCAATTTTAAGCCTATGTTCTACGGACGCGCATGTGCGTCTACTTTTAAATATTAGTGATTATAACGTAGAAAGGTTTAAAAATTCATTAATTTCTACTCATTTAGGCTATAAATATAAAAAAATAAAATGTCAGCTCCTAGCATATGAAATACGAAATTTGCGTAGTGGTGAACGTGTTAACAAGAATTAGAAGTTATGTAATAAAACATGGGTTACAAATAAATTACTTATGTAAAGCAAAGCTACTTGCATCACATGTATCTCTTGGCTTCTAAGCTAAACAGCTCTTCTGCGAAGTGCTTTTATTCGCCACTAGAGCTCAGCACATAATAGACTTACAGTTATATTCCTTGGCCAAAAACATGTTAAAGTGTTGAAGAGCCAGTTTCTGCACTTAAATCCATTATTCAAAAAATATCACTTGGCTTCTCAGAACTTCATATCTTTAATAGAAGTTAGGTCTTCTGTTTCAATTAACTTTACATTATTTAACTTTAATCCCTTAAGAACACAATAAAATTCAACTACTGTAAAACAATAAAAGCACATAAAATAAACAAAAATAATAATAAAATATAATGTGAAAATTAAATACTATTTATAAACATTTGTTTTTAGAGGGAAAACAAAATGTAAATAGTAATAACAGAAAAACAAGTATTAAATAAAAATAACGTATTAATAAATATACAAAGTAAAATGTAATATTAGCAAATATTACAAATATTAGCTTATAATTTATACTCTTAAATTTGATTTTTTCAAAGTTAAACTTTTCTAATTGATTCTAAAGCAACCACTTTATCACATAAAATGAGTTATTAAATGTCTCAGTTGCATACTTGGGGGAAAATATTAATAAAGGTACTAGCCGTTTGTCTGTAGAATGAACGTATATTATGCTAGTTATACTTTCTACTGAAAGGCAATACCGGAGCACAATAACTTGAAACTAAAACTAAATTTAAAAATTGAAATACGCTCATAGTCTTTATGAACACTGTCATCGTGTTTTAAGTAATAACAATAATCTTTAGCACTTTCAAGTTGTTAAAATTGTTGATGTAAAACAATAATCATTATTATAAGTTAATTGTTTAAGTAAATAACGTCCAGCCATCTGAAGCAATTATAGTGTGTGGAATATTAAGCAAATCCATAACGTTTTTACAATCTGCAAATCAAATAAACTTGCTAATTTTATTGAACAGGATTGTTTACTTGAGGTAAAGTTGTTTTAAAATTTTGTAAGAAATCACTTCGAAATACGTCAAACATAACTTTTCCGACATCAAACTTAGTGAAAAATTTAATATAAAATCTGTTTCTGAAATTTAAATCATTCCCAAATCATGTTTTCCTAGTAGGCCTAAACATAAGTTAAGTTCAAGCTCCAGTGGATATTTATTTTATCGATGAACATATAATGGGAGATTTATCGTTGGATATATTAAAATGTATTTACAGTTTTGATTGAAAACTAACACATCACATTCTACTTACTTTCATAACGTCAATTTACTAGTCAAAGTCAAACATCGTTAATGCAATACGGACAAATGTTTGAGTACATAGAGTATTCGACGCTTCTTATGACTTTATCTTAATGAATATTATAGAGCTCGATTTTAGTTCAGAAGAGGATTTAAAACTAAAGCCTAATAGGCAGCAGGGTACTATTATAAACAAAAACACATTGCAATGTTTTGTTGATGAGTTCTTTAACAAAATTTAAGTAATAGTTTTTCATTGGTTCTCACAAAATTAAACTGATAGTTTTTTGTTGTTCAATTTTGGTGCCAAGTCACAAATAAATATATTGTAGGTCCGTCTTGTGACTTCAAGTGAGTTGTTCTTGACTAGTTTCGGGGTCTTGACCCCATCATCAGATAAGACTTATTTCACTCATATGAGCTCGTCAAACATAAAAAAAACACACACATACACAACACATACACTAACACAAATAAACATCAACGTGACTGACACCGTAGTGCACTCAGTCATGTCTATCGGAGTACTGCCGGCAAGAGCTAACAGTCCAGCTGATAACGACCTCTTTTGGGCGCTTTTAAATGATTTAAAGCCGTATCATATAAACGATGCGATTGGAAGGAAAGTTGACCATTTAAAATGTTATCTAGATCGTTTTTGAAGGCTCTGTAGATCTCGAATTCCTCATTCGCGTTCATTAATCTACCTTTTTTGCAAACGTGTATTGCTTCTACACTGGATTTAAAATCTCCAGGTCCGTGTTTGCTTTCAGCAAGGAAGTTCGACTTGGTGATGTTTGTTTTGTAGCAGGGGAGGTGTTCTTTGTACCGGTCTATGGAATTTCTCCCGGTTTGTCCAATGCAATATTTTTTACACTCTGGGCATTTTATTTTGTAAACGCCAGATTTATGTTCAATGGGGGTGTCTGTTCTACGTTTAAGGGATAAAGATTTGTTATTATTAGTACGGAATGCAAGGGTGATGTTACATTTCTTGAGAACGTTGTTCAACACATTAGGAAAGAAGCTAGTGTATTCTGAGGAAATGAATTTGATGTCTCTGGTTGTGTCATTATTTGGGTTTGTTCTATTTAGTCTTTTTCTATGGTTTTTTATCTATTTGTCTATTATGAAACTCTTGTAACCGTTTGTCACCGCTATGTGTTTAATGCTGTTGATTTCTTTATAGTATTCTATCTTGCTGAATGGGACAGTAAGAAATGAATATCATATTAAACAGTGTTTAACTGCACTTAATATTAGTTAAAACTTTCCTATTCTGGAGCGATTGCACGACTTGACCTTTGAACCTTAACTTAATACTACAATTTCATAATAATCTGTTATGAAATTGATTTGGTGTAATCTTGATCAACTTTTATAGTTGCAAGACTTAATCATTGCTATGCTTATGCGATCTTAATCGACTCATATTTAATTTTAGTATGTATGGATTACTTGAATCAAGAGTCAAGTATTATTATGATGGTTAGTAAAACATAATTCGGACTTTGTATATACATTTATTATCATGAGCAACAAAACAAAACACATCACGCCATACACATTTTTGTAAGTGTTAGGAAGCTTGTGGAACCTTTCTTTAAAGAAACTTAGAGGTGATGTTAACCACTTGACCAATAGATCCTCGACTTCTTTGATGTGGTTAGTACATTTATCTCATGACGCTTCTCTTTCTGGAGGTCAAATCTTTGTTGTACGGAGGGAGAAAAGATTTTTAAACTTTGTCAATAACCTAAGAACCCATCTAGTAATACTTCTCTTCTTGGATGCTCTAAGATGATGCCAAGGACGATACACACTTCCGAAGCAATTTCATCAACAATCACCGCCAGTCACCTGCGATTAACTGCACTGCCTTCGAGACTTGAACTTGGGCGCCAATCACGACTAATTTTCTATACTTTCTCACCTACAATTAAACTGGCAGCTCTACTCAAACATTTACAGTAGAGAAAGTGAACGTCCCTCCCTGTGCTTTCTACCGAGTCAAAATTTCAAAAAGGCTTGACGATTGTCTTTGTTCAAAATTTTATTGTAATCTGTTATATCGACTCTCATGGCAGTACTGAGGATGGAGCTGAGATAAACTGCCCCCCCCCCCCACCCAACCCCCGCAGGAATTCCTAACACATCATAATTCAAAGCCCCATTCTGTTAGTCTGATCGAGATTGTCCGATAAAACAAGGAGTAAATTCACTGGTTATATTTCCACTAAACATTACAGTAATTGTATGATGAACGCTTTTTCGTAATTAACTTTATTCTGTAAAACCCTTCACAGATTCAACTTTTATAATTTCCAAAGAAACTAATCAGTACAGTCATTTAACAAATATTTTGTATTCTAGTTATACAGGGTGTGTCAAATGTATGGAAACTAATCGCTAACTTGAAAGTATTGCAGAGTAGAAATTTCTGAGCCCTATTCTTTCGAAGTATCCAAGGCTGATAACTGAAATGTTTAAGAATTCAAAACAATGTAAATTCCTGTACAATCATTGTCTCTTCTTCCATAACATTCATTGTCTTTAATAACTTGACTAGTTTATTGTGGAAAAAAACAACTACACAATGTAATGTTTACTTTTACCTGTACCATATCTTTAAACATATACATTTACACACACACCCCCACACAGAGACCTATCTATCTATATAAAAGCCAAACCCACTCATTCACTGATCACGATTCCTCAAAAACTACTGAACGGATCGGAACGAGATTTGGTATGTAGCTTCCTCTACGGTCAAAGGTGTTCAATAAGAAAGGTTTAAAAAAATTCGAAATTTTAGGGGGTTTTGGGGTGTTAAAGTTACTAAATCACGATTCTCTAAAACTACTGAACGGATTGTAAATAAATTTGGTATGTATCTTCCTCTAGGGCCGTAGGTGATCTATAAAAAAGGTTTTAAAAAAATCGACATTTTAGGGAATGTTTGGGGGGGTCAAATTTACTAAAAAAAAACCACCTAACGGATTGGAATGAAATTTAGTATGTAGCTTCCTCTAGGCCCCTTGGGGCTTGCTAAGAAAGGTTTTCAAAAAGTTCGAAATTTTATGGGGGGGGGTTGGGGGGGTCAAAGTTACTACAAAAAAACCACAAACGGATTAGAATGAAATTTGGTATGTAGCCTCCTCTATGGCCCTAGAAAGGGTTTAATAAAATTCGAAATTTTAGGAGGGTTTGGGGGGTTAAAGTTACTAAAAATACCCATAAGAAATATACAGTGTAATACATTTATTGATATAATATATACATTTAACTTTGATTTGTCTATCCGTGCAAAGCCGGATCGGGCCAGCTACCCTCTTCTATATAAATTAAAATGTAAATGTTCGTTTGGTCAAAATCTCAAATCCTCCTAAAGTTCGTCACCGATTATTTTGAAACTTTAACACAATATTACAATCGAATACAACAAGCATGTTTTGATGTAATTTTTGTGGGTTGAAATGGAATTTCTACCCCTATGCAATAAATATAAATTAACTAACTTTAAACAATATATTAAGATAACATTATGTAATATTATTTTAAGGGGTATACAAAACTATTTACAATTTTATTACTTAAGTCAAATAGATGAAATTGAATAACTATCCTTAAAATGAAATATTAATATAGGCTATATAAACTTACTTTTTTATATTCTCAAAAACTGCTCTAATTTCAATAAAACTTTACAATTTACACATATTACCAGGATTGTTTTATATATTATGGTCACTACAAACAGTTATATTTAAATGGGGTAGCTAAAACAATAAATATAAATGTATTACACTAAATTCGTACAAAATATAAAGCTACAATTATTTAACATTATTCTTAATTTGAATTTGAATAAAAATAACATTTGCAATTGAATTTCTTAAATCAAATGGAGGAAATAGGATAACTACCCTTAAAATTAAATCAAGCATTATTGAAGCATTGCTGGGCCCACAAGTATATTTAAATATTCATACGAAATCCCTGCAAGCTTGCATATTTAATTTTATAATTTTCTTCTACTTTAAAAAGTCTCTACGCATTTCTACCGAGACAAAATATTAATGATTAGCTTAACATGTCGATAATGAGCGTTTCGATCATCCAAAAGTCGATTCTTTACACCGTTCCAAAGTAAAACTCTGAAATTGCTCTTTCCATACGTAAGGAATTATCCAACACTAAGAAAAAATTTAATTGTTTTATACAATTCTTAACCCTCTATGCTTATTATTTTATTTTTTAATGACAGCATATAATAATTATTATTAATGAGCCATCAAAACGTTTTACGAATTAATTAGTTTTTTCTAACGACCTTTTCAAATTTCATATTTTACATACTGTAGACATTAGGCTAAAAATAGCAATGAATACATATTTTAGTGATGACCAGAATGGAAATGGTGTTTTAAAAGCCTCTTTGAAAATTTGAATTAAAAACTTCCCTATTTAGTAGTAATTTATTTAACTCCGTTAAAAATAATATTACATAACTGCTCATTTTAAAATATTTATGATTTTCTAATACATATAAAGTATGAAAGCTATAAGTTTTTTTGATATACCAAAAATCTTGGTATACTTGTGATATGTAATTTTAAAGTTGCAGTCAAGGCCAAACTAATCACATCTGTTAAATGGTAAAATATTTTTTTTTAATGCTTATAACACAAGATAAAATTTGCATGCAGCCCACTCTAAATATATTTTGTATTTAAATTTGGTTTTTTTCCATGAATTGATGATTTCATGGAACAAGTTCTTAAATACTATCTTATTTCGAACACACGCACGCTGGTACAACTACTCGAGTGTTTATAAAATGCTACCCTCAAGCGTTACTAACAGAATGACGATTCTCTAGAGCTCTGGCTTGTATTTCATAAAAAGCCATCCCTTCTATTATTCCAAAACAAATAAACGGTACCAGAAACTGGCACATACTTTCTCACACACATATTTAAATTATTATTGGGCAATGCATTGCGTGCTTCGTACGAAAACCCCAGTGTTGGTAATATTTTCAATACAGAGTGCATTGCCTGCTTCGCACGCCAACCCCCGTATGGGAGTGTTTGCAATAGGCAATGCATTGCGTGCTTCGCACGCCAACCCCCATATGTAACCCCAACTGTGACTTCATAATTGTATTAAAGTAGAAGAGGGAATAAATAGTACATTAAAGTAGGAGAGTAACTAATAAATATTATTATTATTACCTAAAGAAAAAACTATTCGATCGATTTCGAACAAATATGCACCAAACATGTCAATTAGGCATGTATAGAGTCACGAAAAAAGGTTTTGAAAAATTTGAAGAACAACTTACTTTTTGGCCAAAAAACCCCCAAAAATTAGTTATTATTATTATTATTAGCTAAACGAAAATTTGTTTAAAGATTTTTTTTGCATATGGTAGGGAGCGCTACTAAGAAGCCAAATTTTATCAAAATCGTTAGAGCCGTTTTTTATGAAAAATTAATAACTGATTTTTTGGATAAAAAGGGGGTTGTTTTTAAAACCTTTTTTCGTGCATCTATACAGGCCTAATTGACATGTTTGGTGCAAATTTGTTCGAAATCGATAGAATAGTTTTCTCTCTAGCTTTGTATACATACAGACATACATACATACAGACATATAGACATACATACAGACATTTTGTAAAATCCACTTTATTGGACTCAGGTGGTCCCAAAACGGATATATCCACAAAAATCTGAACATCGACTTTTTTTGCGATCACTATACTTTCTCTATACTATAGTATAGTGAGAGAGTAAAAGTGATAACATTGTGTTGATGAACGATGACATCTTCTAAAACGTTCGGTTGAATAGTTAATGAAGTTTTTGTATTTCAACTACTAAAACAAAGTACAAAATACTTTATATGGTTATTTTGAAAATTATTGCTTCAATTTGTCTAGGATTTCCTTCCAGGTAATAAACCCTGACTTACGTGTTAGTCTAGTATTAACTAGACGAATAGTACGTATTTAACTGAGAGCAGTTGTTCGTTTTATGCTTTGCCATGTGTTAACTACGCTGTTGTAATAGTCGAGTTTGAAACATCGTTAGTACCTGCGTCGTTAATGCAAGTTTGTGAAGGTAAAAATAGGTTAGTTTGTATTTTATTTGCTCTTAAGCTATTTTTTACTACCTTTGTGTTATCATCATTTTATCGTGAAGTAGGGGTGTAAAAAGTAGATCCTTAATATTGTTACAAAAGTGGGTCAATATTTCTGTATTGAAACGTATTTTATCAGAATAGTAGCAAGTTGACAAACAATTTTAAAAAGAATGTTCAATAAGTATGTTAAACTACTGGAACTTGTATTTGCTCAGTTTTATGTTAAACCGCAGCGTTACAAGGGTTAGGGAAGGGCTGCAAACCGCAAAATCTCAAATATGCTATAGTCACTTCGCCAGAAGATGGAGTTAAGTTGACAAGTCCATTTCGTAAGGAATGATGATTATCAATCAAAATTATAAATGATTCCGTCTACTATTTTGACTCACAAATACAATAATTAACAAAACGTAACTATCTCCAAAAGATAACATACTATAGTTTATATACATCATGATCTTGACATTTTATTTTCTAAATCAAAAATGTGAAGTAAATGAAATTTGAAAAGTGTTGGAGTCCGTCTAGTGGGTCATCTAGATCACACAGCTTGTATAATTGTGTGAAAATAAATAAGTAGCCTTTATACTAATAGGCTAAAACATATTAAATTACACACCCGATAATAACCTGCAAATGTATAGTCAGAAAATGTTAAATTACACCTAAAATAAGAATTTGAACATTATTTCCTTTTATAAATTTTAGTCTTTTATATAGTGTTAGTTTTTAAACGTACCTAAAATATAGGGGTTTTGTTATCTATTTACTGAATAGATTTTTGAACACAAAATTAAATCAAAATCATCTTAATTAGTTATAACCTATGATTTTAATTAGGAACATTGCAAGAATATCTTTTATTCTTTTCTCAGTCTAGTAAACTGTCATCATAATTCGAGGACGGTTAACTACTCATTTCTGGTAGAATGTACAATATTGGATTTTTTCGCCTGACTTATTTTATCTGAATCAAATTGAAGTTGTTATATTTGTATATTTTATTTGTCGTATCCTGAATTTAAAATATATATGTTACTTTAAAAAAACATAAATTTTAATAACAAACCTGTGGAATATAAATCGGGTATGATTTAAGATAGAAGCAAACTCTAAAGAAAAACAGAGTTACAGTATATATTTAGCTTAATTATAAAATGTTTATATTGGTTACAAATTAGCGTTTTTTTTACTTATAAGAAACATTATAGATATTTAAAAAAAATTGATTCATGAAATTGTATATTGGACCCAATTCAAATCTCACTACACATCAAACAGAAAAAATTACCTAAACCTAATCTCACGTTAGGATATTTGCTTGACACAGGTAAAATATTGAACAATACATAAATACCAGCCGAATATTAGTATAGGTGATTTGTGTACAAACTTAACTACTGATCCTTTTATAAAATATACAATTAGTTTTTAAAACAAGCCTAGCCAATCTGTATCTGTTTTGTCAACAAATCCATAGTCACATAATCCATTATAACCGTGATTCTCATCTAGTTTAAATTTATAATGTAAAAAAAATTAAGACGAAAATGGTGTGGATGTTGTCCCGAAAGTTCGTATGCCTTTCTGAACTTTATATAAACAAAAATTCATTTAAGTATCATATTAAAGAATTCATTTCAAAGTGTGAAAATAGTTGTTTAGTGCAGTTTTTGTTCTGTTTAATTATGCAGGTACTTAGAATCTTACAACGAAATATATTACAAAACCACAGATTCTTACAAACACTCAAGATCTTATAACATTAAAGTCAATCTGGTATTAAACCGTGCATTTTTATACTCTTCAAATTTTTTTAGTTAGTTTTACAGGGATTGGCCACAATACTAAAAGTAAGTTTATGTGATGAAAAATAAGTCTACATTCAATATTCAATATTTCATTACAGTAACCATTAGCTTAACTACAAAAGTTTTACAAACGTATTTTTAAGACAAAATCCCAAAAATATTGAAAGTAAAATTTGTGGGTAACATGAGAAAAAGGCGCTTTAATTATGACATCATAAAATATTAAGGGCTGTAAAACTTCTATTTCTGGTTCTCGCCACTCTCCCGGCCCCGTATTATGTAAACAACAATAATACGAAAATCTTCATATTTGTACACACACTTATACAATCACTAAACAATGACTAAAGTTCCAACCTGCTATCTGGGAAATTATTCTAAGCACGAGGACGCTGAATAGCTGCCTCTGTGAACGAAGTATATTCGTAAAATTTCACTTAAACAACCAGTTCCACTCACAGAGGAAAATTTACTTTTCGAGTATCCATCTCGACCTTGCGGCCTCTGATTATTGTCTGTTTTTTAACGGACAAACTCGAATAGCGATGTAAAAATACCCACTCGATTAGCGATGTAAAAATACCCACTCGA